>CM040188.1:27016201-27023701 GCA_022606455.1 Callitettix versicolor
GTTAATGTTACTGTTCCCTTTCTTTTAAATCTAGCCTGGTATCTAACAGGATTTCCTCTTTCGACCTTTTAAATTTCAGCTGTTTTATACTTTAAAGTTACTTTTACTTTTAATTATTTTTCCTTGATGTTTAATTGTGATTAGCAAAAAAAGTCTTGTTTCTATACTGCTTTTACTGATAGGAATTGGAAGCTAGTTTTTATATATGAGGCTTCATTTACAAGTTAATCTCATATTGTATTATGAACTCCTTTATAAATAACTTTTAATTGACTAAAAGTTTATAACTAAAGTTAGTAACCAAGTGAGATAAGGAAATTTTAAATAATAGTCCTATACTTTTGGTGACGGGCAGATTTCACTTTAGAAAATAAAAAATAACAAAAAACAATTTTTAGTGAGAATAATAAAAGATAGATTATAAATAAGTTCTACTATTCCTGTTGTAAAAAATGTTTTAAAAATAGTTAGATTAATGAGAAAGAGGGATCAGCGATTGCAGTAAAGGAAAAGCAGCGATTGTAATTGCGACTCGAACTAAGAACCTTGAGATGCGCAGGTCAAAGACAGCAAAATGGCCTTCGCTTTAGCCAAATCAACCACCAAGCCCTCTAAAATTAGCACTGTTTAGTTTTATTGATTACAAATAGTACAAGTTGTGGTTTTTAAAACAAAAACATAATTCGCAATGAATTTTTCACGTTATTGATGCACACCGTTTTTATTAATGTTAGTTTTGTAAATTGCAGAAATATCAAAATAATTTAACAATTGTCTAAATTCTGGTGACCAAGCAGCAAATAATAATGCTACAAATACCATAAGAAAAACACAAAAAAATAAACTCATAGGCACAAAACGCAAGTAAGTAATTAAGTCATAATGCAGTTAAATAATAATGAGCAAATAAAAGAATAGGATTTGGCTCGAATAACTTCTAAAATGGTTTGTATACAAACAATGTGAACAGGATTTAATTTTATCTAAAGTAAAAAAAAAACATTAGTTTACCTAAATTTTTACCGTTGCATAAAAAAATCATATTAAAAATTATTAATTAATTTTATTTTCAAGTGTTGTAGATCGGTTTTTATACAAATACGTGTTGTTTGGATACAAGGCAATTAAAAATTCATATTCAATTTTTTATATGCAGTGTTTATATACAAAATGTAATTATCACACGCAAAAACAGTTAAAAGAATTTTAAAAATTTCGGCACGTAGGTGTTTTCCTGACGTGATTGAAGAGAATTTCCAAAAATTATAGTTTAATTTTATCCTCTGTGAAATTTTGATTTCAATATTTTAAACAACATTAAAATTTGCATACATTAGTACTTTAAAGTTCAAATTGAATGGAAAATGAACTGTGACAGACGTCGAATTAAATTTATAAGTTTCAACGTATTTTAAATTTGTCAAAAACATTAAAAAAAAGTTATTAATTTTTAAAGGATTGTAATTATAATGTTGAACGAATTCTTCCTGTTAACGGACTTGTTCAATTGATTTTTATATTGATTTCTATATTGATTTTTATGCTGTTTTAATAAAATATATATATATAAACACACACTAACTGGTTCTTAAAAAAGTGATGTAAAATGTCATGTACTAATTATAAGGTTCCAGGTGTTGGTCTTTTAACTATGTCCGCTATAATAGACTATTTTCTAATAGAAATTCACCAAAACATTTACCGAAATGTACATACCTATGTGAATGGATCAATCTACGTATATTTTGTCGAGGGTTTAATAGCCAACTGTCTGAGTAAACAAGAGTTTTGGAGTCGAAAAGTAATGAAAATAATATTTTCTGTAAGTTCTAGTATATAAACAAGAATGTGTTTACACAACAACATGTGTTATTCTTACAAAATGTTAAAAAATAACAATACAACAGCTGGTAGTTTTTAACTCCAACAACAAGAACAACATGTGTTATTCTTACAAAATGTTAAAAAATAACAATACAACAGCTGGTAGTTTTTAACTCCAACAACAAGAACAACATGTGTTATTCTTACAAAATGTTAAAAAATAACAATACAACACCTGGTAGATTTTAACTCCAACAACAAGAACAACATGTGTTATTCTTACAAAATGTTAAAAAATAACAATACAACAGCTGGTAGTTTTTAACTCCAACAACAAGAACAACATGTGTTATTCTTACAAAATGTTAAAAAATAACAATACAACAGCTGGTAGTTTTTAACTCCAACAACAAGAACAACATGTGTTATTCTTACAAAATGTTAAAAAATAACAATACAACAGCTGGTAGTTTTTAACTCTGAGCGTGCAGTTTCATAAATAAATTGTAAATAACTTTACGACTTACGTAACAATAGATTAATAGATATTTAAAATTAATTTTTAAACATTTTTAGAAACGATAAAAATTCTAATTGTAAAATGGTTTCAATTTAATTTCTTTTAACGCCTTGTTTCACTAAACCATCGAGAAGATCTTGTTAAAATATTCTAAACTAATTTAAAGAAATTTAATTATACGTTTCTAATACTGTATACGACAAAAACAATTGTGTTTGGTTACTTGTAAAAAAAGTGAATAATAATTATTTATGTTTTGCTGAATGATGTAGAGGAACAATATTTGCACTTTAAATTGAATTACAAAACAATTCAGAAATAAATGTATTTAATAATAATAACCTAGAAATAGCAATATTGTATTATTAAAATCAGGATATAAAGTTAAATTTGAAGATAAATTAAACCAAACAAAATTCCACTTAGCGAAATTCTCAACACGGTTTGATCTTTTTGCGGTCATTTTCAATTTTTAAAAATTTGTAACTTTTATTCGTAAATTGTTTTCAAAACTGTTTTAACTAACATATTAAGCTTTAAGAACTACATAAATTAGTATTTAATATCCAATATTATTATATTGTATATTTGTTAAATTGTAAATAAATAATCTGATTAGTTGTTGAAGTTTTGTCGAAACAACAAAGAAGGAAAAACATTCCAAGAAAAAACAAAGAAGAATGTCAACAAAAAACCAGTACAGAAACAAATTTATTAAAAACAATAAAAAAACAAGTATTTTTAATACTGATAACGGAATAAAGGTACAGTTAAGCAACTATAGGTGTGCTTTGGTGATTGCAAACTCAGATATCCTTAGGGGGACGTTCTCTTACTCTGACAGTTTTATTAAAATTTGTACTTCATGAAATTCCACGGTGAATAAAGCAAACTTTGAAATCACATGGGACACTTTGCCATGCTTACTTCTTTAAATAAATACATCCACATTGTGCATTTAAAAGGGTTTACAGACAACGCTTCTTGACGTGGGGAAAATCGATTTTTAAAGTTAAGTATTCAGTTCACGCCACTGCATTTTCTTAAATATCGTATTTTATTTTTCCTAATACAATTAAAAAATGAATCAAAATGCCAGTTGTTTTTCCACGATCATAAACTAAGTTCAAATATACATAAATTTCCATTAAATACATCTACTTTCACTGAAATATAACTTGTAGATATTTGTGTTCATTTCCACATTGTACGTGCAATTTTGAGAGTTATATAATAATTAATTATTATCCATATAATACAGCAATGGCTGAAAAATATATTGGAAATATACACTGCCCACCAATATCTGTCCAAGAGTCTCCAAATGACTGACATTTTAAATTTTTGTAACAATCATACTCTTATTTTGTATATCTGACTCAAAGATCAAATTTACATGAACTAGTAGTTTAAGATTGTGTAAATCTATTGAATTTACAAAAAGTAAACAATATTTAAAGGGTTAATTTTCGTATTTTCGTTGCTATTTTAAAGTTGAAAATATTTTTTAAAGATATTTAAATGCTAATTAATTATAATGGTAAAGTCGGGCTTTAAAATAAATGAAATATTAGAAAAAAATTTTAATAATTGCTTCTATCATCAACAAGAAAATCGTGTGCTGAGTTATTTTAATTATTTTTTTAATTTTCTGAAGCAATTAAACTTTAATTAAAATAACATTTTCAATAACATTTAAAACAAAATTTATTATTTGTTTAACAATAAATTCTCATATTTAATTTTAATCTCTCGATCCTGAATTAAAATATTCATACTTCAGTTTTTTAAATTTATTTTAATTGTATGTTTCCTTTTATTATTAATATAGAAAATTTTAATTAGTTAAACAAAAATTAAAAATTGACATCTAACGCAACTGAATACGTCAAATTTTGATTACTTACACATTGTTAATTTCAATTGCCACTTTTTCGATATACCAAAAATGAAAGACATTTAACAATCCAAGATAACATCAAGCACACGTAATGGCCATTAATATGTTTAATAATTCAACACACCTTCAAAGTGTGCAGGTATCGGTATCAAAGGAAGCGAGGTAAAACCAGGGTCAGTTGGTTTTATCTATTAAAACGAAATTATACTAATTTTGTATACCGAGAACCGGACCGGTCTAAGCAATGTTCGACACAAGATAGGTGTGATTAAAGTATTATCCAAACCCCACTCGCCTCTAGCTTAGATTGCATTTCTAAACTTGTTGTCAGCTTTATTTTAAAACTAGTAAACTCGATCGCTAGTTTATATCCAGATTTAAATTAATCACAGGCACACAAGTGATTAGAGGACAAAGCGCTTAGCGTGGCTATCGAACTACACTGTGTTGAAAGTTTAAATTACTAAACTTATTAGGAAGTAATTGTTTTGAAGTAACGCTTTTGTAATGACACATGATACGCAAGAAAAGTGTAAACACGCAACATTTTAAATTTTGTAAACTAAAAATACTTGTATTCATTTATTCAGTTTATCTGAGAAGTTGAAAATGCTTATCACTTTTGTAAAACTGTTAATTTTTTTAGAAAATAATTTTATATTTATCACAATGTTATCACGCTTGATTAAATTATCCAAAGAAAGAGTTAAAAAGTTAGAAATTAAGCGCTTAAACGTCAAATAAAAACATTTTTTTGTAATAGTTAGGTTCGAATTTTTTTAAAATATAGAAGAAAACAATATCCATAAAATCAGTTTAGATATTGCCTAAATTTTATCCATTATAGTGACTCGTAACACATCTGACTGGAACAAATTTAAGTTTAATGGAATTTTCGTTGAATAGAAAAACAAGCTTGTTGAAGTGTAAACCTTTTAACGGCTTAATCTTTAAAAGGTTGTAAAATCTTTAAACGGGCTTAATTTTTTTCACATTTCTGTAAAAAATTTTCAAACTGCCTTGAAACGGGCTCAAAAATTGTTGGTGTGGGGAAAAATAGAAACTTTCGGTAACACGAATAACGTATAAAATAGCACCACGTTTGAAATGAATAATAATTCTATCAGTAAGCCTATTGTTTTAGTTACATTCGTGGCTCAGTGTCATGATTCCTGTTTATTAAAAATCGTGGTTTCGAAACCCTCTACTTTATTTTTCTTTTTTTTATTTAACATTTACTTCTTTAAAATTATGTAAATAATTGCAATAATAAATGTTTAAAATTTAATTAACATAATTATTTATAATTTATTATAATTAGAACAGAAAATTGTTAATTGTTTACAGTTAAAAACAATATTGAGCATAGTACATAAATGAGTTAATTAATAAATATATAAATTATTAACGCCATTACCAGACTTTATTATTTATTATTTAATTACATTCTAATTACTAATTCAGGCGTTATTAATTACATGCTGAGGCCAACCATCGTAATTATTAGACCAGTTTCACCATTACTATCAAATTAACAGTTGGTAGTAAAATAATTATACCAGAATTATATTATTATTATTGTATATATTATTTTGTTATAATAAGTAAATATATTAATTATTATATTATATAATAATATAGAATTATATTATTATCTTCGCTAAGAGAAGCAAAGAAAATTTTGTTTTATTTATTTACTACAACTACAAATAAGAATGAACTTATCTAGTATCCATTTAAATACAGTAACATTACAAGAAAATTATTCCACTGAACAACTTAATCACATTACCAAGTCCAACGGCTTCTTTCTCTAAAGCCTCCTCACAACGTCACTGCTGTTGAGAGCATGTCTGTGTTGACATGGTTCCGCAGCCTCGCGTGTCTAACTGCAGCAGACCTTATTATCTCTTCGACAGTGTCCACACGAAGATCTCTATGGATATTGTCGTTCCTGACGTACGACGGTGCGCCGATAGCTGCTCGAAATATCTTATTTCGAAATGTTTGTATAATTTGAATGGTGGACTTCTTGGTGCAACCCCACAGTTCTTAGGTCTTAGGCAATGTTTATACAAAAGTAACTTATTATAAGTATTGTTTAAGTCAGATCATCTGTCGAGGAGCCAATATATTTTTCAATATTATGATCAAACACTACTTTTTATGTGTGCCTTCCAGTTTAATCAAGGATACATGTTAATCAATGTCACACCAAGTTACTCCATTTTTTCTATAAAAAAATAATTTAAAATTAACATGCATTGCATTAATTTTTTTTATTTTAAGAATTATCATGAGTTGATGTAGACTCATTAAACTATATAAACCATTTCTCATACCAAACACTCCTTAAACAAAACTTATGACTTATATATATCGGCCAGGCCTCTTATTGTCACTTTTTATACTTCGATTAGGAAATACGAAACACAACAATTTTGAGCAACTGTTTAAAGTTGAGATTTTTTTATCGATAACAAATGGACTTGATTGTTCTCGAGGCAGCGACTGGGTTTATGCATATGTACTGGGTAACATTTAAAATAAAAAACTTCAAAGCAAATTCGATTATTATTTGTTTTAAAATCTTTTAAAAATATATATATATATATATATATATATATATATATATATATATATATATATTATAGCTTATTGTTTGATATTATCCCATTGAAATTTCTAATAAAACATTACTGGTAATTTCTATATCACGAGATAATTTTTATTTTACAAACACATATTGGCTAACTCTAAAGTGTAAACAAACAATGCAGATGGAGTATGTTAACAGGCCTAAAAGTGTATCAAAGGAAGCTCCTAGGACACCCGGCGATTTCTCAGTGTACCTTAGCCTTATTCGTGCATACTGGGATCTGTACGGTTGAACTTAATTTCTCTGGCTACTCGTGAGAACAACATGAATAGGAAGATAAAACAGAATGAACAGGATCTCAGCGAACAGCAAAAAGTTGGCCTAATAGAGCACAATCTCCGTGATAGAGTCAAGAGTAAGAGAAACTGACAGTTAACCAGAACAAGCAGCTACAAGCACCTCAACAACGAAAAGGAAAATAACCAATTAAGTGGAAAGCTAACCATCTTGAATTCTCTTCAAATCCTAGACTTCCTGAAGAAACAGAACATGAGAAGAGTACCTCAGGAATCAAGTAAAGTGATTGAAGAGTTTATTAATAAAAGATATTGTAAGAAATGAAGAACTTTGCAATGAAATGTACTGCAAGATAGTACA
>CM040188.1:27028701-27051201 GCA_022606455.1 Callitettix versicolor
AAAACACGTTCTTATTTTTCGCCCGGTAGTAATTTTGAGGTTATGTTTGCCATTTTTATTTTCACTTGTTTGTAATTCCAGTTGTTTCCGCACTTTTACTTTTTGGACCATTAATATTGGACATATAATAAAGCGATTTAGTGCAAAACTTAGCAAAAGTCCATACAATTCGGTTTTACCAAACTTATTCAGATTTCTGCATATTTTTATCCGCCATGAATGTGTGATTCATACTACTCGGTATTCGGAAAACTAATAGTGTTCTATAAGAAAATTAGTTCCGATAGTAAGGCGCGAAATAACAGATCCTAAAATAATATTGAAATCAATGAATTATTAAACGAAAACGTAAAGCTGATTCGAGTAATAAAAATCATTTCATTTTGAACATTGAAAATATTGGAACGTATTTTTAAATTACTGCAATATGACTTAACTCAGACAGTTCTTAGAGAACGTAAAGCATAATTATGTTAGAAACGTATTAGTCCTTCAGAATTCCATTCTGTCGGAGTTTCCATTAAATTTATTTAACTTTTATTTTTACAAGATTCGATACAAAGCAAAAGGTTTTCTAAAGGAATATTTTGAATAGAGGAAGCCATCCAAGGCGTGCAGTGTATTGGGTTTGTAACGCTTCGCTTCCTTCCCTTATCGACCGATGTTTACTTTGCTTAGCGCCGTTACAGTGTATAGACTATATATGAACGAATTGCTAATGCATAAAGCGCACCGTTAAATACAAAATACCAGAAGCAGTGTCAAGAAAAATGTTATTTTTTAATTTCATTATGAATATAGGTAAAAAATTTAACAGCTCGTGCAATGAGCTCCATACACTATTTAACGTCTATACACTATTTAACAAAGGGAAGGCTAAGATAAAAAAAATTAAGGACATTACACTCTTCAATCTTAACTTTCCTTAAGATTAAGATTACCCTGGGACAGCATGAAACAGTATTCCAGGCTGAAGAGATGACCATCAATGACTGTATTCGCGAGAACTTGGACAGGGGCTTCAAGAAGGCAGTATTCGTATTCATGCCGATAGTCAGGCAGCTATAAAAGCACTTGTAAATTCTATAATACAGTCCAAGCTGGTCTGGGAGTGTCGTAAGAACCCTGACGATCTGTCTCTGGGTAACCGGGTAACTCTTCACTGGGTTCCAGGGCATAGGAGAGTTGAGGGTAATGAGGAGGCAGACCAACTGGCTCGACTTGGGTCTGCATCTGAGTTTATCAGACCTGAGCCGGCTTTAGGGATTTCTCTATCGTTGGCCAAGTCCTCTATTAACAGGTGGATTACAAGTCAAGATTACTACCAGGTAAGATGGGACAACCTTCATGGGCATTCCCATAGTAAAAGTCTCTTAAGCAAAGTTCCTTTTGGAGGATTCAAAGGGGCAGCAGATGTCTTGGGCAGAGCACAACTCAGGAGGATCATGAGGCTTATAACAGGGCACTGTAGACTGAGAGTGCGCATGAAAGGATAGGTGCACGGAGGAACTGTGTGTTGATTGTGCAGAAAGGAGGAGGAAACTACAGGTCACATAATATATAATATAATTACAATTATAATTATAATCATATAATATATGATTGTGAATGTCTTGCTAGTAGGAGGCTAGGGGTTTTTGGTTTCCAAAACCCTAGGGATCTTCAGCAGAGTGAGCTAGTCAGTGGGTTGCTGGAACATATTACGGGCACTAGTCTGCTGAACTGGGTATTTTTAAGAGGTTAAGTTGCACAATAGGTCAATCGATCGTAGTGCCTGGGATTGAATTATCCCTTCTCTAGTATCTAATCTTAATAACTATCCTTGCTCAATGTAAGTAATTTTTGTTCCGCTCTTCAGACTGATACAGGAACGGTAAACAGAAATTCAGGAACACTGTCATATTTAAGATACACTTTCTACTGCAAGGTTAAACTTCTGCCTTCCGTGTATAGGAAAGGCCGGAGAAAAAAATCAATAATACTGGAGCCTTCAGGATTAAAATTTTCTCCTGTAGATGCCAATTCATATAAAGCCTAAAAGCCTGTCGGAGAAAAGCGAATGAATATATCCACAAATATATTCACTTATTCAGTAAACTCTTTTAATTAGGAATACATGGAGGCTCGCCATCGGAGGTAGAAACGGTTCGCTTAGTACACACATTTCTTTAAATATTAGAATTTGTGTACATGGTTTCATAAGATTTCTCTTTATCGGACCTGGTAAATCATCTAATAGTAGTCGAGAGAAAATCAGAAAGGCTCCAGTGACGTCATTAGCAAAAACGAATTAAGTCACCAATGTTTCAGAGAGTTACGATTGCATTGCGACTTTGTAGATCTATTGCGTCCCTTTTTATATTATTGAGTTTCTCAGTTGATGGATCTTCTCCAACCCTAGTCTCTTCTTAATGTTTAATATTTGGAGAAGAATATGGTTGGGCAACTCCCCCACCTTTAATGGGTGACTTTCTCATTTTTATTGATTTCCTTGCAGATATTTGCTCTCCCAATTCCCTTTCAATTTTTCCTCCTTACTTTTGACCCTTATCAAGCCTTATTACTGGACCTTCATTTGTCCAGCTTTTTGTTTTACGGTTAGTTGAAACATGAGTAGCTAGGGTAATTGTGTGCGCCCACACAGAGACCCCGCTTGCGTGGGTATACTAAGGTACACTGGGAGGTTGCCAGGTACCCCAGGGTTTCGGCTGATATACCATTAGGCCGGTGTCATTCACTCCATCAGCGTGGGCGCTTTACATTTTATATTTAGCCAGATTATGTAAAGTAACTAATGTGTTTGTGTGTCTTGAATAGATGAATGAGTGTAGTATGAGCTAGAGATACGGTGAGGAGTCACTAAACCCATCAGCTGTTCGCTTCAGCTGCCTCCACCAAATTCAAACAGAGATATTATGCTTCTGGTTCTTCGTGATTTTCCAACTAGAAATATGAAATTATAAATACGATATTTTGTCCTAAAAATACATATCTATTTTTCACTAATCAAATAATTGAAAATTTACAAGATTTTTTTAAAGAGAAAGTTATTGCACTTTTAGTAAACAAGTTAGGTATTGTGACGTTGTATTAAACATGCTGCAAACTATTTTTATCATATATTATACAATGCATTTCTATTTAACATTAACGGACATTTCGCTCGGAAAGTACGAGCAAAGAAATATTCAAACAATATGTAAATAATTTCACACTGCTAACTGTATGTAACATTTCAATATTATATAATGTATTTCTATTTAATATTAACGGACATTTCGCTCGGAAAGTCTCAGCAATGAAATATTCAAACAATATGTAAATCATTTTACACTGCTAACTGTATGTTACATTTCAATATTATATAATGTATTTCTATTTAATATTAACGGACATTTCGCTCGGAAATTATCAGCAATGAAATATTCAAACAATATGTAAATCATTTTACACTGCTAACTGTATGTTACATTTCAATATTATATAATGTATTTCTATTTAATATTAACGGACATTTCGCTCGGAAAGTCTCAGCAATGAAATATTCAAACAATATGTAAATCATTTTACACTGCTAACTGTATGTAATTTCACATTTCAATATTATATAATGTATTTCTATTTAATATTAACGGACATTTCGCTCGGAAAGTCTCAGCAATGAAATATTCAAACAATATGTAAATCATTTTACACTGCTAACTGTATGTTACATTTCAATATTATATAATGTATTTCTATTTAATATTAACGGACATTTCGCTCGAAATTATCAGCAATGAAATATTCAAACAATATGTAAATCATTTTACACTGCTAACTGTATGTTACATTTCAATATTATATAATGTATTTCTATTTAATATTAACGGACATTTCGCTCGGAAAGTCTCAGCAATGAAATATTCAAACAATATGTAAATCATTTTACACTGCTAACTGTATGTTACATTTCAATATTATATTATGTATTTCTATTTAATATTAACGGACATTTCGCTCGGAAAGTCTCAGCAATGAAATATTCAAACAATATGTAAATCATTTTACACTGCTAACTGTATGTAACATTTCAATATTATATAATGTATTTCTATTTAATATTAACGGACATTTCGCTCGGAAATTATCAGCAATGAAATATTCAAACAATATGTAAATCATTTTACACTGCTAACTGTATGTTACATTTCAATATTATATAATGTATTTCTATTTAATATTAACGGACATTTCGCTCGGAAATTATCAGCAATGAAATATTCAAACAATATGTAAATCATTTCACACTGCTAACTGTATGTTACATTTCAATACCTTTGAAAACCCCTTTATAATAAAAACTGAACAATTCTATACTACTTTAAATAAGCAGTAAACAATGTATAGTTACTGTAATATTGTACTTGTTTTTAATAAATTTTGCATTTTTACTAATAGAAACAAGAAATAATAAGCAGACTTGACAGTTATGAGTAAAAGTGACACATGAATTGATATTATTCTGCATTTTAGTTAGTTTTATCTATTTTGTTGTAAAAATTTGTGCATAGGGCAATATTGAAAATGATATGCGTGAATGTTTTTTCGCTAATAAGGTCAGTCCTCTTTCAAGAGTTTTTCCACTAATAATTTGAAATACTTAGATCTTTACTGCATAACAAAACTCAGGTAAAAGAAAAATATATATTGTTTTTAAAATCTTTTAGAATATGAAGATTGTGATAACTTTCTTGATTTCTATTAAAGGTAATTTTAACTTCGAAAAGAAAAACAAAATTTTAAACAAATCTTAATATGAAAGTTCTCACCAAGTATTCGGTGTAAATATTATATACTCAGGTTTTAATATGTTCTATAAAAGTAGTAAGGTTTTGATGATATATTGCCTTACAGTATATAACAAGGAGGTAACGTATGGTTTATGGCCCTTGGTGTTGACATGGGAACTATTCTGTAAACATGACAAACAGGTTGTCTGTCGCAACTATAAATCCCAGAAGCCCTTTAAACAGCTGATCTGATGTCATAAATCATCATTTTCCTTTACTTTATCATGCAGTTCTTATATTTACTATTCATTTATGTAAAACATTGTATCGGAACATTGTAAAATACAAGAGCAAAGTGATGCTAACACCTATGTCATATAATTGTTTGTTGAACACAAATCGAAAGATATTTATATATTTTATAAAGAAATAAAAACATGAAACTTAAAATAAAAAGGCACTTAAACTGCGCAGATTATGTATTTTAGTATATATAAAATTTTCTTATATTAGTGAGAATAATCTTGTTTTCACTTAATGCTATGATTTTTGAATTATATTTTCGACCCACTAGAACTTTAAACCTTCTTCAGTTTCACTCTAATAATGTTCAGTATAAATAGTTGTTTTGAAAATGCGGTCCGTATTGACCAAAGTTTGTGTACAAATAATTGAAAGCATTACTGTTAATATAATGAATAATACGAGCGTATCAAATGTAAAAGTTTGACACTTATTTAATAGAATGAATATATTTAGCAAATTTAAAGGCGAAAGGATATGTATTGTAATTTAAGTAACTGAAAAATGTTAGTTATATTTTCAAATTAATTATATCTTGAACGGAGGTACATTATCTCAGAAATTTAATTCATTAGATAATCAAAATTTTAACCATAAGTGAACCTTTGGTTGGGTTAAATTGATTCATTAAGTAGACAATCAAAATAGGAACTATAAGTGAAAAACTTTTGGTGAGTTGATTAATATTAAACAGACAATCAAATTTTTGTTTTCTTTTTTTACCTTTTCTTTTTTCAAAATTTTTAAAATGTAAATCTGTTGTATGGAAACAAAAGTTAACAACATATTGCAATACGGAAAACATTCTTAGTGACTACCAAATGGTAAACAATTACTGAAATTGTTCATGGTGACAACAACAATAAACATTACATAAACTCAGTTGAATTAGGAATTGCAAGAAAAAAGTGGTTTTTACCTCAACACTAGCATAACAAATTTTATCATATAAGGTGTTATATTTTTACCAGCTATTTGTAATAAACTGATAGATTTTTGAGTCTTTGTAGTGCCTATATGAGTGAAGTATGAGCAAAACCGATTTTCATAGACTTTGCTAATTTTCCAAGTCTCAGTCGATAGATTATAACAGAATGTTATTCAGAAATTTCAAACATTTGTTTTTTAGCTTTGTAAAATATATTTGCTTAAAATTTAAATAAAATATTGTGAAACCAATTAAAAGATATTTGTAATATAAAATGTTTTTGTTCTATTATAAACATGAGTTCTATTCTAACAGTAAAAAATTATATTTTTTTAGAAACATTTACTTGATTTTGCTTTCAGAATGTAGAAATTGTTGATTAAAAAATTGCGCAGCCGAGGCGGTGGCCTAGTGGATAGCGTACTAGGCCGAGACCCGGGTTCGATTCCCGGCGAGGACTTGGCATTTTCATACGCTATAAATCATCCCATCGTCTGCATTAGCCCAAGTGTGCACAATAGTCGGACGTTAAACACAAAACAAAAAAAATAAATAAATAAAAAAATTGCATTAAAGCCGCAAAATGGGTACTTTATACAGTTATATAGTACAATTGTCCACTTGAGAAATTCTCATAACTAGTATAAACGTTTGCTGACTGTTTGATAAAGTACATTTTTGGGAGAAAGGATCAGATAAAATCGTCTAATATTAATATTTAAGTGTTCCTTAAAACAAAAGGAAAACACCAATTTACAAACAGATTTTACAACCTATTTTGGCTGTATACAAATCAAACACTTTTCGGTACCGAATAGTATTTTCAAGAAGAAAATTACTTTTTCTGGGAAGAGAAAAGAATCCGACATCACAGAACAGGCCTACACACGGCGTGGAGTTATATCGGCAGTCTGATGACTTCATCTGTCACTGTCAGCCAAGCGTGATGAAGACCTTGCCTTGCCTTCGTGTTGGGGTAGTGGTCACCGGTTTGGCGTGATAAATTAATGTACACCGGTTAAAATCTGAAAAAAATATTACAGTATCGATTTTCGTATAATATTACAGAATTGACATTTATTTCCAACGTGAAGTGAACAGTATGGTTTTCATAAATTAAAAGACACATATCGTTTTTTACTTGATGGATTTATCCGTTTCAAGCTTCCCTGTGTTCAAGAAACACAGCTTGGATGGCTACCGTTCTGTCTGCGTATATCGCTGTGGACTAAATAAATAATCGATTTTAATGCAGTTTGTTAAGCAGGTTTTGTATCCTCATAAACTCAGTGAAAAAAACTTACTAAATTTAGCTTTTACTATAATTGTTTTTATCGAATTTCACTGAAATTTAGCCTATAAAACAATAAAAAAAAACGGGTCTGCATATCACCGAAAAAATCGTTTTTAGTACCTACAATCTAAGACAAAAACTGTGAAAATAGCGTAATTTCCTAAATTGATTAATCACAGTTTGTTTAAATATTGATCTTCACATTGTAACTCAAATAAGTTTAAAAATAAGAAATAAAAATTATTTTCGTTTTGAAGGAAAACTGTTTTAAAAACCTTCAAACACAGTCGGTTTTATTTTGATTTCCGACTAACACTCAAAGTTATTGAACCCAAAAATGATTTTATTGTTTTTGCACTTTCCATTCTGATTTGTTTCATTCTATGCCATCAAGTTGCATTTTCAAGTACCAATCTCTTTTCATAATTTTATTTCAAAAGCAATATTTGTTTTGTTTTAAAAGCCGATAGTGGTTGGAAATTATTCATTTGATTTTGCGAGTGAATATTTTTATATGAATGATTTTACACTATAGTCACTGGATTTTGTTTTTATTTTTTGATTTTAAAATTCAAATTTGAAATTCACAACGTGGCAGTTTATGAGATAAAGATGAAACAGCTACATAACGTAGTGCAATTAATCATTTATACATAAATTTCAGTAAATTTTATATTGTTTTTCTTAATTATATAAGGAGTATTTAATATAAGCTCTGCAGCTAAGGAAAGTTGTTTTTTTTTTTGGAGGCGATTAAGAACGGCTTTGTGGCCTCCGACAGGTCAGCTTAAGTACTTTTTGTGTACCCCTATCACTTCACCTTAATCCGACTCCAGTGCCCTTAACCAGCTCCAGAATCTTGTGTAAGGTGTCCTGGTTGAACTCCTGATCTGCTTGCTGAGGTCCAAAAAGTCTCTAGGACCTCGCAATCAAGTAGTATGTGTGCTGCGGTTTCAACACCGTGCCCGCACACACGACATTCAGGCGAGATTTGCAACAAACCCACCTTCTATAAACGATTCCGGATGTGGCCGTGTCCGGTAGGGGTATGCGGGCCGAACTTTTAGAGTTTGGGTCGGCTTTTTTTTCCGCGATCGGGCCGTAAAAGACAGTTACTATTTTAAATAGTTTTTAATTACTTTCTAAAATAAATTCAATACAATAACTTATGTTTAAGTCGGTAGATTAAAGTTGTAAAAACTAGGCTTATTTACAACTAACGTTTCTAAAGTTCCTTACAATAATAACTTAATTACTAATCAAATGCATTGTAATTAATGTATAACAATTTTAATTAATGTATTAATATGTTTCAAAATTACGTAATTTCAGTCGTATGAAAATATATACCTATTGTAGCTCTCTATTGTTTCATTTTTAAATAAATGTGTAACAAATTTCAGTAAACCTGTTAATCTATTTAGACGAAGTTTTGAAAAAAATATATCTATACATTTATGTATATCGTAATGTTTGAAAAACTAATCCAGTTTTATAAAAATGTTGTGATATTTATTAATATTGTCAAAAATATTCATTATTTGCAGTTTTATTTTTAACGATTTCCTAGTACTCTTTATATGTAGAGGTTATTTTTAACTGCTTACACATTACAATACACCGACTTGTCGCTATTCGTAACGTAAAACTTCCGTAAACATTTAACAGTAAGCAGTGTATGATGTCTCGCCTTCAAAGTTTGCATGAGACAACTATTGGGGAATGCCTGTTATGGTAGTTGCATCAAGCACTTTCGTAGGCGAACACTACAGGCGTCCCTTTACAAAGTTTACCACGTGATCTGCCACATTTCAGTACCGGCGCTCCTGTAGGGAATACCTTTTATAACCCTAGGGTTTCGTAGGTATTTTATCATATTGTATCCGAGGCATGTCTTTCGTAATAAAACTTGAATTAAAAAATGTTAAATATAGTAATTAGTAAAATCCGTTCAACTGTCATTTTAAACGTTAAAAAATATATTTTTTACGCATTTTTTTTGAAAATCTAATGTTATCATAATAACTGTAAAAGGCTATTGAACATTAAACTTAATACTATTAAGAATAGAACAAGCTACATTACAATACTACTAAAAAATAAAACAAAACATTTTATATTTTTGTACCAATAAGAACAACAAGAGCATTTTACAATAGCCCCTACTGTACGGTTAAAAGCAATAATCAGCTTTTATAGTTTTTTAACAGTAAGAATAACACGAATCTGAAATATTATTGTATAAAAAACGCACGTTTTTGTCCCTCTAAGACTATTGTTAAATAGTATTTTATATTTTCTTTTTCTTAAATCAATAAAAACATAAATGTACCACTAAAAACAAAAAGAGCAATTTAAATTATTGTATTGAGCCACTAAAACAACACTACCACTTTACTTTATTTTACTACTAAATGTAATTTAAAAAAATATTTTTCCTGATATTAAAAATAACACTACATTTTACGTTATTTTACTACTAAAAATATTAGAAATATTTTATATTTTTGTACGCCTAATAACCAATAAGGGCATTTTACTTTATTGCACTACTAAAAATAACAAAATATTTTATATTATTGTACTACTAAATACAATAAAACATTTTATATTTTTGAACCAAAAGGAATAACAATTGCATTTTATGTTTTTGTACTTCTAAAAACAATAGAAACATAAATATATCACAAACAAACGAGCATTTTGGTACTAGTAAAAACAAAGCGAGCATTTCACATTATTCTACTGTACTACTAAAATAATTAAAAAACTATTTTTAGTACCACATTTCACATTATTTTACTTCTAAGAATATTAAAAATATTTTATGTTTTTTAACTCTATTAACCAACTTATTGTTAATCAGAATTTTACTTTATTGTACTACTAAAAACAATAATAACATTTTATATATTTGTACACTAAGTATAACAAGAATAGTTTACATAGTTATCCTACTGAAAACAAAAACATTATGTATTTTTTGGCTCGTAAGAGCAACAAGAGCGTTTTTCTTTACTGTACTACTAAAAACAATAAAAACATTATTTATATTTGTATATTAATTATAACACGAACAGTTTACATTTTTGTACTACTGAAAAAAAACATTATGTATTTTTTGGCTCGTAAGAGCAACAAGAGCGTTTTTCTTTACTGTACTACTAAAAACAATAAAAACATTATATATATTTGTACATTAATTATAACACGAACAGTTTAAATTTTTGTACTACTGAAAACAAAAACATTATGTATTTTTGAATAAAAACATTATATATATTTGTACATTAATTATAACACGAACAGTTTAAATTTTTATACTACTGAAAACAAAAACATTATGTATTTTTTGGCTCGTAAGAGCAACAAGAGCGTTTTTCTTTACTGTACTACTAAAAACAATAAAAACATTTTTATATTTGTACATTAATTATAACACGAACAGTTTAAATTTTTGTACTACTGAAAACAAAAACATTATGTATTTTTTGGCTCGTAAGAGCAACAAGAGCGTTTTTCTTTACTGTACTACTAAAAACAATAAAAACATTATTTATATTTGTACATTAATTATAACACGAACAGTTTACATTTTTGTACTACTGAAAAAAAAACATTTTATATTTTTCTTTTACCCGTAAAAACAAGAAGAGCTTTAGTGTACTACCAGTATTAAAAGGAAAAAAAGATTTTACACAATTGTACAACTGAGAACAGAACAATAGGAACAGTTTATATGTCTGTACCAATATGACAATAGAATAATTTTATATATATATATATATATATATATATATATATATATATAACAAAAGTCGAGCAGTATACGTATTTATTAAGAAAATATATACGATACAAATATGACACGAGCCAAGAATAAAGTTACCGTTTTCGTTTTGCCGCTCTGAATTCATAAATATGTCAAAAAGCAAATTGTTTACCGCAACCATATTTCCCAGAGGACGACTTTGCATTCTCTACTTGGCAATAAACTGCTCGCCATACTGTATTGTATAAACACTACAAATATTTTATTCTTCTGTTGAGATTATTTGGACACTATGACTGGCCCAAGGTCGAACAGCGGAACGTGGTCAGTAGTACGAAAGTAATTACGAAATTTACGTTAATTTAATAATTTTTGTTGAAATAACACAAATTTTAAAATTAATATTTTTATTATATGGTTTAGAGTATATGGTTCGAGTAAAGTATCCATTTTTAGATTTATAAATATTTCTTTTGACGTTCAATGAGGTATATATTTTATTTGAATATATGTTAGTATATCGATAGTGCCGAACGAATTATTGAATATAGATTAAAATCTACTTGTATTGTTTTCTTAAAAATGTAAAGTTGAATGGGCCTACTAGTGTTCTTTTAACACATACAATATTTTATTAATATCATTTTTATTCTAATTTTTTTCTAACCAAGAGTATTATATTAAAGGTTTACTCAAATAACCTTAAAATCGTGTTGTGATACCTCTATTTTTTAAAGTATTTAGAAGATTAGAAGGAAAGCATAAAAAATACTGACATCTTGAAATGGGTTTATTTATATTGCATAAAATTAGGTTAAATACAGTATTTATAACTGATATAATATTTAAAATAAATTTACTTATAGGGAGGAAACAGAAAAGAATAATTTATACTATAGTGAGGTAAAAATTATATAAAACACCAAAATTTTAAGTAAATGTAAGTGGCAGAATTTAAGAAATTAGTTTTAAAAATTTTTATCATTTACCTACTATTGGCCATTTATTTAGTTATTGTAAATCTCCTTTAAACGTTTATGCAACCCAATTCTATTGATTGAATTTTTTTTAAATCAATTTTTCGCAATTGGTTTGATAAACTGTCATTGTATATAACTAGTTTTGTGCCTTAATAGATAGTAACGAACATTGTTACCTTTGATAAGCTGAAAAAATTCAAACAAAATTTAAAAACATTTAGATCAACCCACTTTATGAAACCCAAGTTATGTTACAACTATAGGGATGCATTTATCTTTTATGTTAGAAACAGTATTATATATATCTTTTATAAACGTTTATGTATCTTTTCACCTAAAAAAAATGTGTTTTAATGTATAATAAGTGTTCATCTTAATGAGTAGCAATAAACGGCTGGCGTTTTACAGCGAATTTTTCATGTAAAAATAAAAACAATATTCTTTAGTTAATATGTAACAATGCTTCTCTTTTCATTCAAAAATGAAATAGTTAAAAAAATAGTCAATAGATGGCAGGTGTAACGTTCAACTAAATATTTAATTTAAAAAAAATCTAATTCGAAATTACAAAATCTTGCTGGTTTAATTTTTATATACTTTCCTCTGTCCATCTATGTTGAAAATTTCTAATCTCCGTAGCTGTTCAGCACAAAAGCACAAACACTTCTTTTTATAAATATAGATTATGCAAAACAAAATAAAAACGATAAATATTTATATCTGAAAGGAATTATATTTTCAGTATTGCGTCATATATTACTCAAAAAGACTGGAACACGTTTGCATGATACGTATCATGCCATTATGAAATAATACAAATAGGACAATCGTTCTTTGTGCAAGTTCGACTGACAATTGTAAAGAATAATATTTCATAACGTAACTAGTTTTTTACTATACATTGTTCAGAGACAGTGATCATTGCTTTTCCATATGTTTTATTGTTTAGAAAATAAACTATAATTTTGCAATTTAAATTGTTTTTTTGTTATGTGTACTATAAAGAATTATTATATGGCTAATTCAATAACTCTAAAATTATTATTGATTGCAACGTACAACAGAGAAAGTAGTATTCAACTGAAAAACAACCGAAACAAATAATAATTGCACAATATAAATAAATCGTGATTTTTTTCATTAGGAGCAAGTTTACTTATCCGTAATAATTTCTTACTAAAATCTAATGTATTATTCTGGTATTATGGTTATTTAAAGTTACATAAAAGGATTTGTATTTAAAATTTTTAAGTAGGTTAACTACCGTCTTGATTAATCACATGCTATTTGAACAACATGATATTGAACATGATATTTGAACAACATGATACTGAACATGCTATTTGAACAACATGATACTGAACACGCTATTTGAACAACATGATACTGAACACGCTATTTGAACAACATGATATTGAACACGCTATTTGAACAACATGATATTGAACACGCTATTTGAACAACATGATATTGAACACGGTATTTGAACAACATGATATTGAACATGCTATTTGAACAACATGATATTGAACATGCTATTTGAACAACATGATATTGGCATGCTTTTTGGACAACATGATATTGAACATGATATTGAACAATAAAAAGACAAAATTAAATTTTAAATTCATTTTCATTAAAACTACTTGAAATACACAAGTATTACTTCGTCCGGGGGTGAGTTTAAATTGGAAATTTTAGTACACAAATTAAACTATATAAACATATGGACACAACTTAATCTTTACGTACCTCAAAATGTATAAAACATTATTACCTTTGGACGAAAAACTACTATAATTAATGACTTGGGGAGTCATCAAATACTACAAAAGTTGATCTTAGGATCAAAGTTGATCTTAGGACCCAATCATAGGCCTATATATTATTTCTCAAGTTAACATTCCTTTTTCTTAGCACTTAATATTCGTACAGGCATAAAGGAGGTAACTTTAGAGACATTTTAACTGACTTCTGACATTACAAATCGATTTTGCGCTAAAACGTACTGATTATGAAAAATTTTAACATAAAAGGCACTTAACTGTCATAGGCAAAACAGCATAACGGATGCGCATGCGCGGCATTACAAATCAGACAATATTTTGTATATTTTACGAAACTAATTTAGCGAAACGAATAGACAACTCCATTTAAAATGCCTCTTTTTTGCTTAACGTGCTTAGAACAATTTCAGGTCGTTAAACTTATAGGTTCTGTGGCCCTACAGACAGCCCCCTATCCTTCCTGTCATACAGGCCGGGACAAGCATTTCAAATACCAAACACATGTTTTGGACACTGTTTTACACAAATATGTTCGTGATTTCTCCTTCCATCGTGCATTTATCTATTGTTAATACGGACATAGTAAATTACGAAGTGCAATAAAATTGTCAAAATACAGTTAGAGGTTATCAAGCATGCCTTTTCAATTGACTAAGAGAATTATCTATTAAAATTGCGTTTGCTATCATTATAAACAAGTCCAGGGACAAACATTTCAAAGAGCAGGTTTGTGTTTACCAAATGCCGTCTTTACTCACAGACGGCCTTTTCAAGGGTAACTAAATCAACTAACATGTATGCATAGATTAAATAAAATGAAATACTTATTCAAAAGGCTTTTTTTACTTAAAACTTTCATAATGCAAAATTTCGCACGGGCCTCCTGGTCTCTTCGTATTTCAAGGTTATATACCACAGACTCTTGAACAGCAAGCAACAGCAGTAGGATATTGGTGTACGTTTGAAACACATACTTTATTTTACTAAGTAGACAGCATACAAAACAAACAGACAGAAGTAAATAAATCCAATGAAAGCTTAAAACACATAATAATTAGCCTGACTTTAAAGCAAAAATCTAAGTTTGAAGGACATACTTTTGATATTATTAAATAAGCTACATAACTCACATATTGGAAACTGCAGCAGTAAAAACACCGATGTACATTTAAAGAGCAGATTTGACCTCACGCTGTAGACAAAGTAACACATGGCCAACAAACAGCAGCAGTAAACCCTTGATGTACGTGAAAGCACAGATTTGAGATCTGTCTGAAAGCTTAAGTTGTTTCTCTCGGTTCATTACAGTCGTGGGGCCAATAAAGCAATCCATCACTGTCGCTACGGAACTTTAAACTTCTCCATTTCGCAAAAACTCGATCTTTCTTCACACCGCGCTTTTGAAACTTTATTCGTTAAAACTCCTTCCGAAGTACAGCTTCATAACATTAGACAGTGATTCTGCGATGCAATAATTTGTTATTAATTTATAGAAATAATTTAAAATATATTGTTATTGAACTAAAAATAAAAATAATGAAGCACGTTCACTCGTTCTTTTTTTTTTATTTTAATTACGATATTTTTTTTTCGAAAACACGACAAATTAACATACGTAGTTTTTAACAACATAAACTGAAACTTACGAGCTGTTAAATGAAATCAGCTGATCTTTACGAATTAATATAAAACAACGGATCTTTTAATACTATGGAAATTAAATTAACGATTCATTTCCTGTTGTTGAACTAAAATTAAAAATCATGAAGCACGTTCACTCGTTCTTTTTTTTTTATTTTAATTACGATATTTTTTTCGAAAACACGACAAATTAACATACGTAGTTTTTAACAACATAAACTGAAACTTACCAGCTGTTAAATGAAATCAGCTGATCTTTACGAATTAATATAAAACAACTGATCTTTTAATACTATGGAAATTAAATTAACGATTCATTTCCTGTTGTTGAACTAAAATTAAAAATCATGAAGCACGTTCACTCGTTCTTTTTTTTATTTTAATTACGATATTTTTTTCGAAAACACGACAAATTAACATACGTAGTTTTTAACAACATAAACTGAAACTTACCAGCTGTTAAATGAAATCAGCTGATCTTTACGAATTAATATAAAACAACTGATCTTTTAATACTATGGAAATTAAATTAACGATTCATTTCCTGTTGTTGAACTAAAATTAAAAATCATGAAGCACGTTCACTCGTTCTTTTTTTTATTTTAATTACGATATTTTTTTCGAAAACACGACAAATTAACATACGTAGTTTTTAACAAGATAAACTGAAACTTATCAGCTGTTAAATGAAATCAGCTGATCTTTACGAATTAATATAAAACAACTGATCTTTTAATACTATGGAAATTAAAATAACGATTCATTTCCTGTACTTAATTTGAAAGTTTAAAATAATTAATTTAATATAAGACCTGCGACGAGCAACAAAATACTGTTATATGTCAATATAAATATGTTTCTCTTATCATGAGCCCCACACGAAAGACGCAAACATGATGTTTAAATCGTATTACCTTTTTTTGGTGCTTTTCTTCCTAAAATGTTTTTCTACAGATAGGACAAAGTAACTTTAATACTCTAGACATTCAATATATGTCCAGACTTTTCAAAAACGTTTTGAAGGTGATAGCAACATTGTAAAAACATTTTAAAAATATTTTATATCAGTAAACATTTATTTTACGTACTATACCCAACAAGTCAAAGTAATTTTCTTGTTTTTTTATACTGCAGAACTTAAACTGTGCAGAACTTAAACAACTTATATGGACATTTTTTGAAACTCCCACGGTCCGACTTGTAACCCAATAAATAATAATTTTGAAAATAACAATATTTAATAAACGTTTAATGCTCATTGTATTTTCATAAATTTTCTATATAAAAAAATACTAGTTTTCCTACTAAACATATATTCATTACTACTTTTTCAATGTCACAGTTGGCACACCTGCAATTTTTTGACTCATTTACCAAATATGTTTTCCTAATACTCCATCCGTAAAGGAGATGATAAAATACAGAATTATCAGATTATTTCAGCGGGTAGAGAAATTTAAAACTGATAAACACTTTTAGATATAAGTTATTTGTAGCATATAAACCATATTTTTAGAGAACTTTAATTTAATGTATTTCTTTAGGAGACGATATGTTTTCAAAACACTAGTTAGTGAGTGTTTTGGGTGTCACTTGGTCTTGGGTGTAACAGAACGTACCTTGGTCCATCTACGGTATAAGAAATTATTATAATTGCATACTTTATTTGTTTATTTATTGTTGATATTAACGCATACTTAATCAAAAAAATCTGTAGAGATTTATATATATATTTTGCATAATCTAATTGTGCTTTAAGATAATTCAGTTATTACACATGTAAAGTGAACACCTATTAAGTCATAAACAATTTTCAAAACAATAATAAAATCACTCCAGTTGTTTCTGAAATGTAAATAAAGACCAAAATAGTCCCACAGACACACTTGCATACACGAATCGATCTGTAAATTATTATATTCTTCAAAACCTTCAATCATAAAACTCTGTGGAAACAACTTTATTTGCTAACTGCAACATGATGTAGTCCACAAAGCACGCCATATCGTGTGACAGATTGGCTGGCCTCTATTCCTGCTTCCTTTCCCCTTCATTCTTGGAAACACATAATGGCATAATTTTGATAGGCACAGTTGTTAACATTCCTAACTATGGTTTAGCGTGTTTGCCGACTGTATGGTTGGCAACAGCGCTTTGATATTTTATGCAAATTTAAACGCACTGCAATTTGAATTTGGGGAGCACCGTTCCCATTCAGCTGGCAATTTTCGCTTTCTTTTTTTAATGAATAAATTTTAAATATACAAATTTTCATGATGATGGTGATTTATTGCTATAAATATTTACAAATAAATGTATTAAATACGTCTACTTAAATTATAATGTTTTACGTGTTATGTGTTTTGTATAATTTAAAAATAAAAATTTATTTAAAATTTCTATTAATGAAACTAAACTAAAAAATCGCAAACTAGGAATACAATTTATTTATTTAACAGTTCTCTCTCTCTCTCTCTCTCTCTCTCTCTCTCTATATATATATATATATATATATATATATATATATATATATATATATATATATATATATATATATATATATATATATATATATATATATATATATATATATATATATATATATATATATATATATAACATTGCTCTTTGGCTAAAGCACCGGTAATTTTCAGTCTGCTGCATGTCTGAACTTGTGCAAATCAAGGTCCTTAGTTTGAGTGATCTGCTGTTACTCCCGTTCCTTTAACCATTATTGTTAACTGGCATAAAAGGAGATGTTAAAGAATATATATATATATATATATATATATATATATATATATATATATATATATAGAGAGAGAGAGAGAGAGAGAGAGAGAGAGACATGTGTGTGTGTGTGTGTGTATCTGTGTGTTTTAGCATATAATTCAAACTTAGGAAGGACAAGTTTGACTTGTAATACGAAAATTCCGTTTTAGTAATCAAAATCAAAATGGCTTATTCACATTCCTCAAATTCCATATTCTGTTTTACAAAATTGGTTTATTTGTTATCAGACATAAAATAAGCACAAATTAGGAATTTAAAAGTTAAAGTTTTAACTGAAATATCAGATTTTAAAAGTAATAATTTTAAATGTAAAAATATCAATATGCAGATTTCAATCTTGATTATAATTAAATATTCATATTATCATAAAAGTGTAATATATAAATTGCTATGCATTTTATGATTGCAAAATTGAAATTTCGTAAGTGAATTATTAAATATAGTAATATTGGAATAATAAAATGATTTGTTTTGAGTATAGGATATTCATATAAAATTTTAAAAACATTGCATTTAAAAAAAGGAAACTTACAGCATATTTATTTTTGAAATACGCCTGAATGTTTTATCTCCATATTAAAACAATTTTTATTTTTAACAACAATAATGAACATGTAGGAAATTATTATGTATCAAAAACGTTCTCTTCCACAAAGGCAACTTTGATCTGCAAGATAAAAAAAATCACATAAAATCAAATTACAATTTTATAGTCAATCAATTAACTATTATTTTTAATGCTTTAATGCAGGTTAAATACAATAATACGCCTACCGACTGAAAACATCATTTCAGTAAAGAGAGTGTATTTGAATTAACCAACATTAATTCCGAAGTTTATAATAAAAGTACTTAGTTACATTTAATCCTAATTAACTACAAATGAGTGTTGTGCGGCTCATAATGCATTATTGTAATTAACACGTTTAAAATTACTTACCATTATCCCGTAATTCACAACACGCTATTCTGTCCTTCAGCTGTTTTTAATATGAAAACTGTTTTATAATTTTAAAAAGTTTCAATAATGTTATCTGTTTACAAATTAATCTGCCAAAAACGTACTGAATGTAAAAATATTAATTTTCATTACACAGAATTTATGCATGAAGAAAAAAGGTGACGCAAAACGAAAGCACGATTTTAATCTTAATGGTAAATATTTATTTTGAGCACATGAATAATTACTAAATATTAGGTAATTATAAAATAATGAACATGTTTTTCTTGTGTATAAATTAATCAAAACAAATTTAATTGTAAACACCGTAATGTTTCAAATTTTCGTTATTTATCTATGCAAACAAAATTGATAGTAAAATTTTGCTTCAAACAAATCTGAGCTTGAATATTAGATATGAATACTATTAAAATCTGTAATAATTCCAAGCCTACATATTCACTTTAATTATTTAAAATATTATCGGAATGATTGAGTATTTTGACGTGTAGTCTAATAAATTTAAAGTTTTTCATATTATTTGTCAATGTTTTTTTATGACAGCGGTGATTTGTTGTCAAACAGCCTTATGCCAGCGGTGATTTGTTGTCAAACAGCCTTATGCCAGAGCGATATGAAAATGAACGTTTACCAGATGCGGAGTTCAGTCAGTTTAAAAAAAACGTTTGTATATCTATCTATAATTCGGTCTACAACGTTCTACGCCGTCTTCCGATCTCCAACCTCCACTGATCGCGGTCCCACCACAGGTCTTCTGGTAGATCCTTTTTTTATTTCCTTTTCGACTCCCTCTCTCCAGCTCAGTCTCGGCCTTCCTCGTTTTCTTCTTCCAGGTGTTCGCCATTGCATGATTTTTTTTGGGAATTCGCTCATCCGGCATTCTTTGTACATGCCCGTACCAAACCAGTTGTTTTGTTCTTATATCCTCTACAATTGTATGCCTTACGTCCATTATCCTCCGTATACTTTCATTTCTCACTCTCTCTTTTCTTGATCTTCCTGCCGCTCTTCTCCAAAAGTCCATCTCAGTAGCCAACAGCATTCTTTCTGTTCTGCTCTTAATTGGCCATACCTCACTGCCATATGTTAATGCTTTTTACAATTGTGTCATAAATTCTTTTTTTATTCTCTTTTGAAATGTTTTGATCCCACAACACCCCGTTCAGCATAGATACAGCTCTCCTTCCAAATACAATTCTTTCTTTAATTCCTTCATCTAATGTACCATCTTGTGACATTTTAAGTCCTAAGTACGTATAATTTTGAGAATGCTGTATCCTCCGTCCATCTTCTAAAATTATGTCGTGCTGCCGTCCACCAATGCACATGCACTCCGTTTCCCCCAGATTCACTTCAAGTCCCCACTTACTGTATTCCTCTATTAATTTGCGAGCCATATATCCGAGGTCCTCATGATCTTGTGCGAGGACAATCTGGTCGTCCGCAAAACATAGCGTGTATAGAGTGTTGTCGTCTTGTAGAGGAATGCCCATACCTTTACATTTGTTTTTCCATCCTTTCAGCGTTTGTATATTTTATATCTAAATATTTAGGCTGCTGTAAAGGATTCCAGGAACTAGTGTGTTTAAAAACCGTAACCTAGGCAACGGTAACCTTGGTAACGAGAAATAATAAGTTTGTGGAGTGGTCAGGGAAGCTGAGGCAGCTTCTAAACCGAACCTAGGCAGAGTCGAAGCTACGCGTTATGAAGCTTGACCCCGTTTCGTATTTGGTGACCAACCGACCTCACGCTCGTTTACTTTACAAAAGTGTTCGAGTGTAAGTTTTATTAACGCAACATCAGCCAGTGATGTAGCAAGAACATCAAACATTCTTTCCCAGAAGGATGTAATTTCAGCTTACAGTGAAGAATATGCTAAAGCTAGTGATAAGGGCGCCAAATCGAAAAGTGAGGATTGAAGAACCTGTCTTTCTTACTCTAACGACATTTTTTATGGTTCGTGCTGTTTATGATTAACCATCGCACTTTTATTCCGATTGATTCAGTTGTGCGAAAAGTATTACATCACCGAATTACTGAGTTGCGATCAAGTATCGATCCACTACGCCCTACACTAAACTTTATGCAGAGAAGTGATACGGCTGTTGAATAGTGGTAATGGATTCATTACTCTTGAAAATTTGTTCAACTGCAAAAACACGAAATTATGCACTACACTGCGACATTGGTACTGAAACTGGACGCTATAACTTAAAAACAGCTAGCATTTGAAGGTCATTGTCGCTCCTTACACTGGTTAAATCCATGCGTTCTTTTATTGTTATTATTATAGCCTGTTAGCTGTTCAATGAAATCAGCTGATCGTTATGAATTGATATAAAATAACCGATGTTTTACTACTATGTATTTATCAAAATTAAATTAATGATTTATTTTATATATTAACATCGGTCATACTTCTCCGTAGTTCCCGAAGTGTCGTGGTTATCAAGGTCAGAAAGGTAGGTGGTGAAATTAGTTCAGAAAGAAAACAAATTTGCACCGAGTGATTTTAAAATATTTCACTTACTTTTCAGGGCATTACAAATATTGATGTAACATTTTAAGCGTGTGATGGACCTGACACGCGCAAGGTCCCCAGTTCGATTCCGAGCGGAAACATAGAACATTTTTAATTATGATTAATTTAATATGAGATATTGCAACGCGCAAAATATACTGTTACATATCAATGATATTGATAAATGTGTGCACTCGCACCACGCAAAATCCAACATCACAACCAGTCATAACACATGATACGTCTTAAAATATAAGAACAATTAGCTTCTTTTTAAGATAAAGCCGCTGTTTTGAAACAGATACAGGGGCTTCGCAAAGTGATGAGTGTGCCTTAACTATTTACAAAATTAATTTGTGTCGTTTTATTTTCGCATTTTGAAACGTTAAGTTATGAAATGTTTTTATTAATTAATTTAAATTAAGTCAGGTCCACGCATGTGGGTGCAGACTACCTGCAACTATTGAGAGGATTTAGACGTCCCTCGTGGTACCCGAGTCTAACACACACTTACATTTACAACACTAACATTGCGACTTTAACACTTTACACTCACGCTTACATTTAGGGAGATGATAATAGCCTTAATGTGCGTTTCTCCTTAAAATAACAAAAAGAAAAAATCAATTAAGTCAGCGACGAAATTGTTTGTTTCGATTAATTAGTTTCGAATCTTAGTACTAATTTATTTTCCTATTTTACCTACCGTAAATGAAGTAAATTAAAATTAAAAGTTGATATTTTTTA
>CM040188.1:27056201-27286201 GCA_022606455.1 Callitettix versicolor
AGAGAATGTGTTACGGAGAAACTGAACACAATAACGATAAATATCTTTTGTTTATAATTATAAATTTTGCCTATAACTATAAATTTATTTTTGTGATAAATAAATTTAAAAGAACAAAAGATTTCTTTTATTCATTTTAAAATGACGGCTATTTAAAATTTTTTAATTTCTCGAAAATCTTGAATGAAAATTCTCATATTTGCTTGTAAGCTTACAAGTGTTTTTTATAAGACAAGGAATATTTTCTGCTTTTTTCAATTAATCTTTAAATTTTTGATATTAAATTAATTATTTTAAAGCCACTTTTTGTTAAGGTTTTGTTTATATATTTGATGTAAATAATTTGTAAATACCAAATTTTCAAATTACTAAATCGAAACGGTTTATGAATGTTTTAAATATATAACATTACAAAACCAGAATAGAGTTGAAAAGAGTTTGGTATATACTTTAAAAAGTGGAAGGTAGGTAGAACAAGAAGTATCTATGTTGAAAGTGAGAAATGTTTAAAAAATAAGAACCTAATCAGTGCTCAAATTTAATTGTTCCTTAATCTTGCTGATAAAATTGACATTATAAACAGTCGATATTAAAATTAATGGATGTTTATTTAATTATATACAAATATAAAAAACATTAATTTAATACAAATTATCCAGCTGATAATGCTCCAGTAATTTGGAGAGCTGAGATAGATATGTAGTGCAATTGAATGTATTAATAATTTAAATATTTATTTTAACTTATTTGTATACCATGTTCAAGATATATCAAACTTTAATTATCTAAATATTTGTTTTCTAGTTGGTCGGTTATTAGTATAGTGGCGTTAATTAAGATTAAAATATATTATTCAGTCTATTTACAATAATCAATAAATAGATTTATAATAATATTTATATACTACTTATTATTTATTTAATAATTCTATTTATCGTAGTAAACTATAATTTTAAACAAAATAATACTACATTTTAAAATGTAAGGTTGTTAACGGTTTTTAATATCACGTCCATCAGTTTTAAAATCTGAAATTGTATCACTAAGCTACGGATACACCAGAAATTATTAGCTTACTAGTAGACTTAAACTCATTTCAAGAATACTAATGACTTGTAAACTTTTAACTCACTTTTACGTGTTATTAGGGCTATAGCTAGTTACGTTTTCCCTCTTAGAAAAATGAGCTAGACTCGCCTAAATATGTTGTCATTTCAATTAATATGTTACAACTAATTTGATAATAATTAACATATATATATATATATATATATATATATATATATATATATATATAGATAGATAGATAGATAGATAGATAGATAGATAGATAGATAGATAGATAGATAGATAGATAGATAGATAGAGAGAGAGAGAGAGAGAGAGAGAGAGAGAGAGAGAGAGAGAGAGAGAGAGACATATATAAACTTTCCATAATGTTTAATAAAACTATTCCTAAAACTTGTGAATTTCTTGAAACATCCTTTATCTGTAGTCGGTATTAATTTTGATGTTAAAAATTTATGAATTATCTTGAAAAAACATAATCAAGTTCAAATTAATCTCTACTAAGATAAATCACACTTTGTTTTTCCAATTGTGAACTAATTATAAAAAGATTTTTTTTAAATATATTTAAACAATAATAATTTTTAGTAAACAAATAAAAATTAATACACTTCAATGGTATATTTTATAAAATAAGTACATTAACTTGTCACTAATTTACATATTGAAAAAATAATTCTGAATTAAGTATAAGTTCGAGGATTCACAAAAAATATGAACAATATCGGCAGATTTGAGCAAAAAGTTCCTTGGTTCTTATATTAGTAACTATAAAAATATTCACAATAAAAATATCGAACAGTATAGATTTAATTTGAATTTATTTTCGAATTCACAGAAATACTTGGCAATATCTAGTTATTTTTTTAATTGCAGACATATGATATACGAAAATAAATTTTAATAATTTTGTAGTTATTAGTAATAAATAGATTTTTCGACGATAGATTTTTGGAGAATATATTTTTGACATTTACGCTGCGCATTGCGATGGACCCTTATAAATGAAAGGGCAGTCTGACCTTAGGAAAAATGTTACTACTTCATATAACAATAACAATGAAATCCAGTTCTGACATTTAAAAAACACCTGACAGAATGTGTACGGAATCAATCTTTAGTGATTTAAACACTTTTATAGTGGTCAGGTAATGAAATGAGATGTGTTAATAAAAATAATTAATTCAGTTGTTCTGTTACACAGTATTGCACAAGTTATAAACATGAGCAATAATAAAAGTTACAGAGTACTGACAAAAATTTAAAAAAATAAATTGTAGGCATTTTTCCGTCAAAAAGGAAGTTTGTCCAATACTCACCTATACAAAGATACACTAGTTATGCAATTTTGTTTTTTCACTAAGCATTAATGACTGCAGTAACTACAGTCTTGAACCTACTACCTTGAGTTGAGAAACTTTAGAGATGAAGTAGACTTCTAATTAAAAAAATGTTTTTTTATTTTTTTAGCCCTCAAAAATACTAAATTATGATTCCAGTTTTTTTAATCGGTTCGGAATTACGGGTGTTTACTTGTATTATTTTGATGTAAAGATACAATGTAAAATTATCAGCCAATAACCAATCCTATTTAATTGTTACAATTACGATATATTTTATTATTTCGGCCTGAGTCTAAGTATAATAGCTGATGGTGTTAAGCCACCAATTTAAATTCCCACAGTAAATTAGACCAACACAAAATCTAAAATTAACGGTCTTTGTGGATTTGAACAATATAAAACTTAAGTGACGCACGAATACTCAATTTTGTTTGTTAATTAACGTGGCCTAACGTTATTCTGATGGAAAGCTTTTGTGTTGGAAGCCAATAAAAGTTTTCATCAAACAAATAATTTATTCCGCGAATGAAATACGAAATGAAACAATCGAAGCTGACTGGAATAGAAAGCAAGCATCAGCAGTCAAACAGGGGAATGTTATGTCTGGGAAGTCCGATTTAATTTCTGTGCTTCAATATATACAGTATTTAATCGATTGTTGATAGACTCGTCCACAACCGTATTGTACACTATGCAATGTAAAGTAAACCGTTTTATTTTCCGTTCTTTATGAATTTCGTCATTGGACTGATTGTCCATTACTAATTTTTGAACAATAAGAAGGTCCATTAGAAAAGCTTTTATTTAAAATCGGAAATATTTTATTTCATTCAATATTTATTTAAATAGATAAACTTGTACATTTTTGCCATATCAAATAATGAGAGATTATTAAAAGTAAAATCTGTTGAGCTTTTACATTTTTTTGATTTTTAGTTTTTCAAATACACTAGTAAAAAATTAACTATAATGAAAGCCAGAGATAATTTTCGTATTGTTGGAAAACTTTAAATGTTAATATAAGTCGACTTATGTTGATTGTTATGGTGAAATCAGATATCAAAAAATGTGTATAATGAAATATTTAGAAATTCGCTTCTATCATTGGCAGCTATTTATATTGTTTGTTGTAAGTAGATATTAAATTTTAATCGGTGTTGAACGTTCAGTGGGTTTTGCATTTAATAATGCAGTGGGTCCTACAGAAAAAACAGTAACTGAAATATTTATTTTTCTAATTATGCTTAAAGAATAATGATGATGTACCATATATAGCTTCTGCTGATAATTTTAGTATAAATAAATCTGGAATTTTTTTAAAAAAGAATTTGCAGAATTTCTGTTGACTAAAAAATAATCATCATATCAGCTGAGGTGATTCAAGTGAAATGTTTGTTGTCTCTGACCGTGAGTAATTTCCCCACAGACTTAGACTTAGTCTGTAAAAACTAAAAAAAATGTAAGTACTGTAAAACGGGCGCGCTAGTACTAATGAAGACTGCGCAGTCCAGAATGTAACGACGTACGAGTCGCGTGTGTCATTTGGCCAAACCGAATTTCATCGTACATATTTTAATCGTGTAATTGTGCTCAGTGTTTGTGATGTATGTTTTTAATATTTTGTTTGACTTTGTGACGACCTCAACAGAGGGATTTAACTTTTTGTATCACGGCCTGAAGATGAAGCGATAGAGTTTCGAAACCGCGGTAGCCATTACGAGGTGAGTGGATAGACCACTGACGGAAGAATAGGTCATAATCCTAATTAATAAAAATGTAAAATACCAATAATATGAATTTTACTGAATGCTTACTCTATCTACCCAGTAGGCCTAATCGTTAAATAATCGGTTTGTAAGTTTACAAATACCTTAAAAAAAGAAATGTATTTGATTAGGCCGTTTTTTAAATTAATCAGTTTAAAATTCAACATATAATTTTTGTTATCTCATATCACGGACTGTTTTTATTTAAAAAAATCAGTCCAGTAATCACATGTTTAACGAAAAAACCTAATTTAAAAATAACAGCGATTTCAGTTTTAAAAATAATTTTCTTCAGCGATCAACTCATCACTGGTAAATTGGTAAATCTACACTTATAATGATTACGTACTTATAGGAATGAGTTACGTAAATTCAATTCAAAACTTATTGACGTAAAACAAATGCCTAATTACTGAAAATTCACTTACGTGTTTTGCCTAAAGTTGATATTTATAACTCGAAATAATATTTCAAAATTGTTTTGAAAAATAAACACTATTCTAGTCAAAGTTGACAAAAATTAAACTATAATTATTAAAGGACTATATATATTTCTTTTTCGAGATATAAAACTTGTGTTTGGTGACCATATGATATTTATATATTATTTTTGTAGTTATATGTGTATCATTAGATCAGTTTTGAAATAATTCAATGTGAAAATACTGTAGAATATTTTTCACACAATATTATGTGTATTCGTTAAAACAATAGTTGATTATTTTGATTTAACTTTTATAAAAATACTACCCTTAATAATACAGGCCATTGTTGATCTTGCTCTTAACCTAAACATATGTTTTTTATGTAAAACATGTTTGAAAAACAACTATAATAAAATGTCTATGTTCTTTTATATGTCAGTAATCGTTTACAAACAGTGAACGAAACTTATTACAAAACATTTAAATTTAAACAGATATTTAAAAGTTTTACGTATTGTATTTGGCAGCCATTTTGGACAGACGAGGTTTTTTGTTAGAAATAAAACAAAGAAAGAAACGCCAGCAACCGTTCTGAATACTAAACAGGCCGCCATTAAGACAACTCCTTTGCAATGTGTTTGCCTCTAATTAGAACAGCTAATGTCGACCATCAACCTCATTGAGGCAAAATACGAGTTTTCAAATTTGAAAGAATGTATGTCAGGACGTAATTCAGTAGCTATATGTAGATTTTTTATCACTGATAGCTCTAATTTACTAATTGAATTTAATTATAAATTTAAATCCATAACAGTATTATGACGAAGTTGGGAAATGTATCAAATAAATTCATCTATTTAATTGACATTTCTGAAAATAGTTAGAGCTGTAGTTGATGGATGTATTTTTTCAATGCTTTTTAGTTAATATAATTTAATTTATAATTTACTATGATTATTATAAATATTTTTCCTTTAATTTAAACTAATTTAGTACTTTTAAAGTGTAAAAATTTTAAAAGAAACATGAAGTTATTACTTACAAACCAAATAAAATATAATTAAATTTAGTGAAGGACCTTGTACTAACCTTACTGATAACATTGTACTAAAGAAATACGATTTAAATATAAATTTAATAATATACAAGCTTTTAAATTTAAATTCAAAAACATATCTCGTTTACATTTCAATGAAAATATCTAACGTTACTGTAGTTTAATATAAAATTTAAAACAAGAATATATTATTTATCGATTTTATTTAGCCTAGTAAACATGAAGAGATGCGGGATAAGTATTTCTATAACACGAGGAACTTATTTTAAGCTTTTTTATGGTTTTGAAAGGACCGGCTTGGCCGAGATGGCTTAAGCTGCAGCACTGCCAACTGTATATCTGAACTTAAGCACATAGATGCTTACTTTACCTTATCTGATAACGCGATCCCTTATCCGGATTAGTCTAAATGGCATAAAGTATAAACGTTATAATAGTTTTGAAGTAAAGGTAGTTTTAAAGTTAATGTTAGAAATAAAAGTAAAATAACAGTACAATAAAACACATTAATGTTATTGACACTTATATTTATTTTATTTATAAATAAATTCTTTTGTAAATTATAAAAAGCGTACGGTACACTACAAAAAAGAATTTTCTTATTTTAAGCACTCTATGTAGTGTAAGTTTCCATAGAATACAAGCTAAATTCAAAAAAACAACAAATTATCACTTAGATTATTGATATTTTGAGCATTTAATAATTCTATACACTAGTTAACATTAAAGTACGTTTTCAATCTTATTTAATGCTTTTTACGTTGTTTAGTTAATATACGAATAGAACTTTGTTAAAAAACAAAGCAACATTGAGAATATCGACCTTTACGCTTACATCGATTGCATGTGACCTGGTACACTGACAGAGATGTTAATCCTATATGAAGTCAAGCTACTTACTTTAAGCACTTGTTGAAATATAACGTTTTATTGAAAGATTTCAACAAAAATAAAAATATAAATAAACTTTATTAAATTGTTTTATAGGAAGAGCAATATCCCATATGTATAATTTGGCAAACTATATTGATACAATAACGGTTGCACATAATCTAGTAACGTTTAGTGATAATAATAAAAAATTAAAAGATCAGCAATGTATCCGCTGTATCAATAAAACGAAGACAATGCAAGAATATCGATCTAATCTGTACCGAATCTACGTATCTTGTAAACTGAGAGTTAACAACAGAAAAAATTGATACAATAACGGTTGCACATAATCTAGTAACGTTTAGTGATAATAATAAAAAATTAAAAGATCAGCAATGTAGCGTCAGTATCAATAAAACGAAGACAATGCAAGAATATCGATCTAATCTGTACCGAATCTGCGTACCTTGTAAACTGAGAGTTAACAACAGAAAAAATTGATACAATAACGGTTGCACATAATCTAGTAACGTTTAGTGATAATAATAAAAAATTAAAAGATCAGCAATGTAGCGTCAGTATCAATAAAACGAAGACAATGCAAGAATATCGATCTAATCTGTACCGAATCTACGTATCTTGTAAACCGAGAGTTAACAACAGAAAAAATTGATACAATAACGGTTGCACATAATCTAGTAACGTTTAGTGATAATAATAAAAATTAAAAGATCAGCAATGTAGCGTCAGTATCAATAAAACGAAGACAATGCAAGAATATCGATCTAATCTGTACCGAATCTGCGTACCTTGTAAACTGAGAGTTAACAACAGAAAAATTGATACAATAATGGTTGCACATAATCTAGTAACGTTTAGTGATAATAATAAAAATTAAAAGATCAGCAATGTAGCGTCAGTATCAATAAAACGAAGACAATGCAAGAATATCGATCTAATCTGTACCGAATCTACGTATCTTGTAAACCGAGAGTTAACAACAGAAAAAATTGATACAATAACGGTTGCACATAATCTAGTAACGTTTAGTGATAATAATAAAAAATTAAAAGATCAGCAATGTAGCGTCAGTATCAATAAAACGAAGACAATGCAAGAATATCGATCTAATCTGTACCGAATCTGCGTATCTTGTAAACCGAGAGTTAACAACAGAAAAAATTGATACAATAACGTTTGCACATAATCTAATAACGTTTAGTGATAATAATAAAAAATTAAAAGATCAGCAATGTATCCTCAGTATCAATAAAACGAAGACAATGCAAGACTATCGATCTAATCTGTACCGAATCTGCGTATCTTGTAAACTGAGAGCTAACAACAGAAAAAATTGATACAATAACGGTTGCACATAATCTAATAACGTTTAGTGATAATAATAAAAAATTAAAAGATCAGCAATGTATCCTCAGTATCAATAAAACGAAGACAATGCAAGACTATCGATCTAATCTGTACCGAATCTGCGTATCTTGTAAACTGAGAGTTAACAACAGAAAAATTGATACAATAACGGTTGCACATAATCTAGTAACGTTTAGTGATAATAATAAAAATTAAAAGATCAGCAATGTGGCGTCAGTATCAATAAAACGAAGACAATGCAAGAATATCGATCTAATCTGTACCGAATCTACGTATCTTGTAAACTGAGAGTTAACAACAGAAAAAATTGATACAATAACGGTTGCACATAATCTAGTAACGTTTAGTGATAATAATAAAAAATTAAAAGATCAGCAATGTGGCGTCAGTATCAATAAAACGAAGACAATGCAAGAATATCGATCTAATCTGTACCGAATCTACGTATCTTGTAAACTGAGAGCTAACAACAGAAAAAATTGATACAATAACGGTTGCACATAATCTAGTAACGTTTAGTGATAATAATAAAAAATTAAAAGATCAGCAATGTGTCCTCAGTATCAATAAAACGAAGACAATGCAAGAATATCGATCTAATCTGTACCGAATCTACGTATCTTGTAAACTGAGAGCTAACAACAGAAAAAATTGATACAATAACGGTTGCACATAATCTAGTAACGTTTAGTGATAATAATAAAAAATTAAAAGATCAGCAATGTATCCTCAGTATCAATAAAACGAAGACAATGCAAGAATTTCGATCTAATCTGTACCGAATCTACGTATCTTGTAAACTGAGAGCTAACAACAGAAAAAATTGATACAATAACGGTTGCACATAATCTAATAACGTTTAGTGATAATAATAAAAAATTAAAAGATCAGCAATGTAGCGTCAGTATCAATAAAACGAAGACAATGCAAGAATATCGATCTAATCTGTACCGAATCTGCGTATCTTGTAAACTGAGACTTAACAACAGAAAAAATTGATACAATAACGGTTGCACATAATCTAATAACGTTTAGTGATAATAATAAAAAATTAAAAGATCAGCAATGTAGCGTCAGTATCAATAAAACGAAGACAATGCAAGAATATCGATCTAATCTGTACCGAATCTGCGTATCTTGTAAACTGAGAGCTAACAACAGAAAAAATTGATACAATAACGGTTGCACATAATCTAATAACGTTTAGTGATAATAATAAAAATTAAAAGATCAGCAATGTATCCTCAGTATCAATAAAACGAAGACAATGCAAGAATATCGATCTAATCTGTACCGAATCTGCGTATCTTGTAAACTGAGAGCTAACAACAGAAAAAATTGATACAATAACGGTTGCACATAATCTAATAACGTTTAGTGATAATAATAAAAAATTAAAAGATCAGCAATGTATCCTCAGTATCAATAAAACGAAGACAATGCAAGAATATCGATCTAATCTGTACCGAATCTGCGTATCTTGTAAACTGAGAGTTAACAACAGGAAAAATTGATACAATAACGGTTGCACATAATCTAATAACGTTTAGTGATAATAATAAAAAATTAAAAGATCAGCAATATATAATCAGTATCAATAAAACGAAGACAATGCAAGACTATCGATCTAATCTGTACCGAATCTGCGTATCTTGTAAACCGAGAGCTAACAACAGAAAAAATAGATTTTCTACAGAATATAAGTTTTATTTTTATACTTTTACACGTAATTGTTTTTTAAATCAAAAAGTACTCATGTAGAACTCGGGGAGTTACAGACAGAAGGGAAGTGTTAATTACATCTTTGCTTAATATATAATTAGTTTGAACACTTGTTTACAAATTGGTTTTTGTTACATTAATTCGTACTATCAACTGCTTTTCTTAAATAGTTAATGAGCTGTAAGTCACATGTTATGTTGTTAAAAACTAGCAATATTAACAAAGATTATTATAAATGTCTATATTAATTTCGAATGTATTACAAACGATTACAACGAGCGCGTGTTATTCAACTAAAGATAACTACCGAAACCAAAATAACACAAAGTTTTCATATAATAGCGTGTACTGTTATCGAAAAGGAGCAAGCAAAAGAAAGAGGCAGAAATAGATAGACGAAATTCGTTTGCTCGTTCGTTCCATATTTCCGTTACTTTCTTCCGTTCGGCAGAAAATAAAGTTTTTCTATTCACACCTCTCGCAAAAGATAACATTGAAAGCTTCGCTTCAATAAGAAAGTGTTTAATGCACCTGTTTTGATGTTTGCATAATATGGTGATATAGCATATGTGTGATAAAAATATATAATCCGTCTGAAAGTATGTGTTCTCTTACCTAGAGATTAGAGTAAAAACTGAGAAAACAAATTAATTCTAAAACAGTATGTTCACTTTGAAATGTGAACCTGAGCATATGTGCACATTTTTTAAGGAAATCCAAATAGTTGATTTTGACAATTTTATTTAAAAATTATTTTAATCAGAACAAATACAAATTAACGATTATGATTATATTTTTCTCAAATATAATTCTAAACTTTTTAACAAAATATCTGTGTGAACAAATTTAATTCTGAAGTTTTCAAACAAATTGTTTGGATTTGGTTTATATGTAAGAAGATTAATTCTAATCAAGTAGTTTGAAATACATTGAAGAAATAACCAAATAAATTATTAGGCTATAACAATTAAATATGACCAAAATTTGTATAAAACTGATAAGACGTTCTTAAAACCTTATTAGGAAGAAAACTATTTCAATGTAAAAATTGTTTATAATTTTTTATTACCATAATTTAAATAAAAGAGAAATATAAAGAAAACGTTTGTTTTAATTTTAAAAATGTGGTTTAGAAACTATGCATTTCTTACAGTATAGTTTGCGCACTGTTTCTGCTTTGTATTCACTTACCAAAACACTTACGCAAATTACGACTAATTATTCTAATTACCCTGTACAACCTCCACCAGTTGTTCCACCGACTAATTTGGATTTAATTTGCGGTACATCTCCACAAGACCACGGTCCCACTTGTTTGGTTAATCAATACAGAATAATTTGTATTTGGCTACATTATCCATTACAGATCAAAACAATATCAAAATATAAACAGAATTTTATGTTAAAAATATATTTTTTATTTATCTATTTTTTCTACATAGTAACACACTGACATATTATAAAAACAATCCCTAATTGAAAGTCCTTGTTAGGACATCAGGACACACATGTTGCCCTGATGAAAGTTTTATTTTTGCATTAATAATCTTTAAATCAAAACTCAAAATAAGTGTACAATTTCCAAATTTGTCAGACTTTAAGGAAACTTGATACCATAAAATTTTTAATAGTTATTCACAAATATGACAAAAAATTAAGTGTTGCAATGATTATTATTTACTTGAAGCTCATAATTCGTCAAAATTTTAATGAAACGGTTAAGACCAGTTTAAAGAAAATCCGATTTAATAAAATTGAATCGTTAATCGTAAAAAGGAACAATCCGCATAACATTATATTTTTAAATTAGCCTTAAATACAAAATGCAAAAAAATAGTTTTAATAAGAATGATCTAAAAATAGACTTTTGTTTTTTCTGTGTTTTTTAAAATGTGAGGTGTTTTTCTCTGATTCCAAAAAAATGTGCTTTATGGAGTTCTTTCTTATTTACGATTTTCAGTTCAAATAGGCTTCAAAAATCTTTTTTTTTTTTATTTAAAATTGTCTCACAATATAGATTAACTATATACATCTAAACTTAATGATATTTTACATGTAAGGAAGAGAGAGTGCGCGCGCGCGCGCACACACGCACACACACACACACACACACACACACACACACACACACACACACACACACACACACACACACACACACACACACACACACAGAGAGAGAGAGAAATAGAGACAGAGAGAGAGAGAGAGAGAGAGAAATAGAGAGAGAGAGAGTAAACATGTAAAAACACAATTTTCGGGACCTGAAATTAAATGGATTCATCAGTCTCAAGAGCGATTTTTTTTAATTTTCACTGAATCGTTTTCACTTTGACATAGATTTTTTTAAAAAAGTAAAATCTAGAAATTAATCCATAAAATGTACTTTTGTTTTATATAAAATAGAAGTAATTTAAACCGGTTAATAAAATAAAATAAGTAATAAAATAGTTAAGACCAATTTTACAAAAATCCAGTTTAAAAAAGTTTTACAAAAAGTGAATCGTTAACCGCAAAAAGGGAACAATCCGTATAACATTATATTTTCGAAATAGCTTTAAATAGAAAATGCAAAAAATTAGTTTTAACAACAATGATCTAAAAATAGACTTGAGATGTTAATATCGTTTTGTAATATTAATATCGCATTAATTACCACGTAGATGATTTTTTCTTTCTTTGTTTTAGCAATTCAATTATAAATGCCATTTGAAGAACAACATGAAAGTGAAAGACGGGTTATTTAAATTTAATCATATGACTAGAATATGAGCACAATTTGACAAATATTATGCAAATACTTTATTGCTGTAGCTTCCAAACTAAATTATTCAGAAATATTAAAATAATGTTTTCAAACTTTTATTGGTTTCTTCATAAAAATATTTTGAAATGCATAAGAATTTCATTTTCATAATGCACCTAATTGACAAGAAACATTACAAAGTCTTACTTATATATTCTAAATCGCTCTATAGTTTAAATATCTATGCTTGAATTAAATATGCACAGTTAACTCGGTGCAAAAAGCTTAATGGTATGGAACATTGGCACCTCTTTTGAAAATGTTATTTACTGTACTTTGTTAAACCTATTATCAAGTAAGAGTCTTACATTTTAAAATTGTATTGAACGAACGTATATAAGCGACCATCAGTATATGAAGTAGCCATCAATCATGGCGCCTTGGCGTGTTGCTACAATAGTGGATGAAGCTTTTATATTATGAGCACAATGCTAAACGATCTGCCACGGCAAAATTAAGGTTTCCAGAACATTCTGGATCACTATAAAGCGTCAGTGTAAAATAAACCTTTAACATAGCTTTACTACTTCCGCCGCCATCTTGAATCATTAAACATTACGTCAGCATCGGTATATCCACAAGAATTACTACTCTAAGTGCAAAAACCAATTACTTTTTTCTAACCTAGTTTTTTTTTTTTGCTTTGTCAACAAATCCAACATATTTATTGTGTCTTTTTACTTTTATATCTGTCTGTTGGTAACTATCATAAGAAGGATAGTTAGTTTAATTTACTATTTCACCATAAAATAATTGTAAACGTGACTTAACCTATCTTGAATTTAATATAAATAAATATCTGTTTCTGGTTTCTTGTGTTCAAAAGACTAGTTTTAAGTAAATGTTCATGTGATTTATGCACGTTGTTGGAGATAAACAGAACGATTCCGTATGATGAGCATACAAAACTAGTTTTCCCTGTCGGAAAGATTTCTCAAATTACGAAAACAAGTTTGTAAAATAATTTTAGATACAAAGCACTCTAAAAATCGAATTTCTTCAAAATCTGTATATAATTCGTATTATAAAATTCTATATATTATTGTACATGAAAATGTTTACCCGTTATTTTTACGGTAGTTTTAAAGAATAAAAATTAATTTAATTAAATTAATAGTTGAATTAAACATTATGTTTTACTATAAAGTACACTGAATTTTTATGCATGTAAGAGAAGTTATTGTTAATAAAAGAAATTATTGTTAAAGGTAGAATATAGTAATTTTTTTGGTCATCTTGAAAAAAAGAAGGCATATTTTTGGGCCGAAAACCTAAATAACCACTAACCTTGGCAACTACCATTAAGTACCATTGATAGTTCGTCAACACTTTCGGCTTTCACTACAGTTTTACTTTCTTTTTGCATTTTGAGAAAGTAAAAATGTTTTACTACACATAATTAAACCACATTATTTTTAATTACCTTTAAATTATTTTCTATTTAACAACGCCCATTTAATGAATTTCACTTCGTTTCCCTCTGTAGTCAAATAAAACTATGCGGGCATCGTGGCTATTGTTTTATAATTAATTAGCAAACACAAAGGTTTTAATTAAGCTGCTAATTATCGCAGGTATACATGTAATATTTCTATTACATTTAATATAATCCTACTTTATAGTTAGCAAATATTGAGAACTGAAATTATATGCCTAAACCATTTAACTGTTTTATTATAACCTAATATTTTTTTCTGAATTTTATCAACCCTATTTTAAGCGTTTGAAAATGTGAAGCAAACTAAATTATTTTTTGTCTACTCTTTACAGGTTATGTTCGATTTAATAATAATAATAATAATATTTATCATGGGTAAATTTTGATAGCAATATTTCTTTGAAAAATGTGTTTTAGAAGGTTTTTAGATTATGGTGAGACATAGTTTTTATCCTAATGAGCAGGAATAACACCCATCTTGACCTCTAAAACACAACATTTACCCAGTAAAATAAAAAATTTAAGTAGTTCAACAGTAAATAATAATAATAATAATAATAATAATAATAATAATAATAATAATAATAATAATAATAATAATAATAATAATAATAGTAATAATAATAATATTAATAGTAATAATAATAATAATAATAATAATAATAATAATAATAATAATAATAATAATAATAATAATCATAATAATAATAATAATAATAATAATAATAATAATAATAATAATAATAATAATAATAATAATAATAATAATAATAATAATAATAATAATAATAATAATAATAATAATAATAATAATAATAATAATAATAATAATAATAATAATAATAATAATAATAGTACTACTAGAAATTATATAACATTTTGAATATGATATTTCGTTAATTAATTTTGATAGCTAGTTTAAAAAGATTTTTAAAGTGCAGATATCTTTAGAAAGTTCTGGTGAAATACTTTTTCTTAAAAGTAAAAAAGAAAATATTTTTATTGTGGTTCGATTTTATTAACATTTTTTTTTATTTACATATTTATATTATTTTATTATTATTGTTTAGGTACAAACCCCTTTGTGTATGAAATTGTTTGTAAGTTTATTATTAGGTTTCATTTGTCTTAGCGTCCAATTTTGTAAACATATTATTCGACTTACAATTATTTGAGCACATTATGACAACATTTTTGGAAATTAGAAAATCTGGGATCATTCGGAACATTGTGAAATTTGTGAATTTGTTTAGTTATCTATGAAATGTGTGTTGACGAACGGAAATGCAAATAAGAACAATTTTAAGGAACCTGTAAATAGAAATACAGATCAAAATGTTAAAGTTGATCATTTTATCAGTAACTATACTTTGTAATGTAAAGAAATGTAACCAATACACAAATTAGGCCTAAAATACTAAATATTAGGTAATTATAAAATAATGAAAATGTTTTTTCTTGTAAATAAATTAATCAAAACAAATGTAATTGTAAACACCATAAGGTTTCAAATTTTCGTTATTTATCTGTGCAAACAAAATTGAAAGTAAAATTTTGCTTCACACAAACCTGAGCCGAATACACGGTCTACAGATGATACAAAATACAAAGTTCACCGCGCCAACTTGAAATATTCAATAGCTGCCCTGGCTGTACGATAAGGTCGAGATAAGGTAAATGAAGGTAAGGGATGCTATTTAGTGCTATTCAGTATTGACAAGACATTAAGGTTGACTTAGTGCCTGCGTTTCGGCCGCCATTACTCTATCTCGCCTGGAGACCGCAATCATCGATTATTGCAGTCGAAAGCCGAAGTGCGATCAATCTGGTATGGTATCAAACACTCCTCTTGTCGGTTTAATGTGTACACTGGCTTATTTATAGAGACTGTGTTCAAACTGGTTCGATCAGTGATGCCAACCCGAGCCAGCTTTAAAACCAGATATCACTAATATAGCTAAATTTTTGCTAAAAATAAAAGTTACAAGAAACATTCCTCGATTTATATTTTATATCAGTTAAAATAACTATAAATTATTATTTTATTATAATAAGTTTATTATTTTAAGTTAAAATAAACAAAACCTTATATGGATATTTGTTTTAAGCTTTTGAATTAATTTCGGTTTATTAATTTTACTAATATTATGGGAAAAAAGAAGTTAAATAACTAAAATCATTATTCAAAGTTTTACTTGAATAGATGAATTAAAAAGTTATATTTTAACTCATAAACCATACGCAAACATTATTTATTTTTATTATTTATTTTTTATTACATTTCAACTGAAGTCGATTAACTTATTTAAGTTAAGTTATTTAAATTCATTACAACATAACAGACAAACCTACTAGCCTTATGAACGCTAATATTGTAACCCTATTTCATTAAATAAATTTTAAAAAATCAAGTTATCTAAAAGTGTTTAGAGGAAATAGTTCACTTTTTTAAATCTACAGAGCTCTAGAATTTATCTTACATGTAGAATAACTTAATTATAGAATAAAATATTAAATTTTATGAAAAGCATTATATGTTGAAACTGTAACGAGGCCCATACACACAACAAAACACAAACACAAACACACCCACACACCCCCACACACACACACATACACACATACACGGGCGCTCACGTGCGTACACACACACACACACACACACACACACAAAACACACACACACACACACACACACACACACAACACACACACACACACACACACACACACATATATATACACATACACAACACACACACGGAGGAACAAACACACTACACATACACGAGCTCACTACTATTTTAATCGTTATAAATTTAAAAATGTAAAATCTCAAACTTTCTTTCCTTGGACATTCTATAAAGGAGAAGATAAAAATTGAAGAATTTTTGGTAAAGCAAATGTATTTTAGGTCTACACTTTCAAAAATATCTGTTTTTCAAAAATTTAAAGTTACGTTATTATTGTTTTTTCAAAACAGTTATGAAAATGCATTTTTCACAAGTTATTGTTCTCAACAAATTACAGATCTTAGATTTTAGCTTACCTAATTAAATTTAGATTTTTTCGAAAAACAGACGAAAAATAGTAACTAATATTTAGAATACCTTTCGTGAAGTGGAACTGGAAAAATCTGTTGTTTTTTATTTTGATTTGTTACAAATTTTTGTTAAAAAAATGAAAATGTATATGCAATCGTTACACATTTCTCTTTGGCTTACTTGTTAAATTAATTTTTTACTTTTCTTTAGTTTCCCTGTCTCTATCTCTCGCTCTTTATATATATAAACACACACACTAACCTGATACACCAAGTCATTTCACGGCCAAACACCCGTCTACGATATCCATGTACTGAACCCATCTATATAAATTACAAATCAAATTACTTTAATAAAAATATTGATTAGTATTTTTCTGACCTAATTTACTTTCAATTTCTTAAATTCAATTTATAAATATTTTATATTGCATTTAATTTCACACGTTTTAGTTAAATATTAGTCTGTTGGATCACGTATACAATTTCAACCGTAAAATATGAAATTCAAGATAAAAGTGTTATCATATTTGTCAACTGAAATATACGAAAGTGTTTAATATATATATATATATATATATATATATATATATATATATATATATATATATATATATATATATATATATATATATATATATATACGTACGTATACACACACACACACACACACACACACACACACACACACACACACACACACACACACACACACACACACACACACACACACACACACACACAACACACACACACATATATATATATATATATATATATATATATATATATATATATATATATATATATATATACATACACACACACACACACACACACACAACACACACACGGAAAATATGTGTGTTTCTCTCTTTAGAGAGAGAGAGAGAGAGAGAGAGAGAGAGAGAGAGAGAGAGAGAGAAGCTAAATACATTTATCTCAAAAACTGACAATCCATTTGCTCCAGTAATACCTGATATATATATATATATATATGTGTGTGTGTGTGTGTGTGTGTGTGTGTGTGTGTGTGTGTGTGTGTGTGTGTGTGTGTGTGTGTTGTGTGTGTGTGTGTGTGTGTGTGTGTGTGTGTATGTGTTGTGTGTGTGTGTGTGTTGTGTTGTGTGTTTTGTGTGTGTGTTTTTTTTTCAACATACAGTTAGTATTTTAATTTACTTTGACATGCATTCGATTTGTCAACACGGCAAACTTTGTAACCTTCCTTTGTCTGATATTTCATTTTTACCTTCAGGATTGTTTTGCAGTGAATGTTGAAGTGGAATGAAATACGTTTTACCGTTAAAAATAGAGAAAACCTTAATAGTATTTCTAGAGTACTACAGTCTACAATGTTTTCTATTTATCTTTTAATGTGTATTTATTGGGTAAATGCTTTTCTGGATATCTGTTTGACTTTGTTCTTGGGTACTTGCACACTATTTTTTATTGTGCAATTATTGTTGTTTATCATCTTTTTGGCGCTTGTTTTGTGAATATTTTTTGTTTCCTTTTACCATAAAGTAGATTTTAATAATTTCATTTTCACAATATTAACACTTTTATCATTAGATTCTTTAATGCATGCCGTACTATTAGAAGAGAAGACCGTACACTGGTTTAACATTGCCTGATCTGTATTCTGTAGTCTTGTCTGCTTCTTCCTTCGGTTGTTATTTTAGGAAACAAATTGCTTGCTTGATGAAAGCAGCTATCGAGTGCAGAATACAAAACATTCCTTCTTAAGCGAATACGATATTGTTTCAGTGAGGCATTGTTTATTAATTAAAATTTTAAAAATCGTTTAAATGTCTGGCGACAAATAACAGTATCTTAATATTTTAAATTTTTCAACCCAATTTGATCACTTATTTCATATTATTGTGTTGTATTAAAGCTGGATATTAATTAACACTAATGCAACTAGACAAATGGAAAAAAAGTCATTGCAATATTTTATTTATTTTGTTTCATTAAATAACATTTTCATAATTGTGCCGTTTTTAAGAAAAACCAAAGCACAGTCCAAAAGTAAATCCCCCACGGCCAGAGTTCAGAAACATTTAATTAAACAGGCGCAATTTACTTCGGGCAAAAGAAAATCATCGTTCAAAGAAAATTATTTTTCGTAACGTAAAATTGGTTTGTAATATCAAATATTTATTTGGGTAGAAACGTTTATTACAAAATATATTCTTTGTGAATCAACGTCAACCCCGATTAGTAATCCAGTCACTTTCTGATGTTTAATTTTGTTTTTTCCGTTTATTTGCAGTAAAAAAAATGTACATTTGCTGGATTCGTTCAACCTTCAAAGTCAATTTGAATTGATTGATAACAGGCACGTTTTATGTAAAGAGTAGCTTATTGTATATGTTGAAAAAATATTTCAATTTTGATTTTTTGTACCTAAGCTGGTGCATTAATCCAGTCATTCCTGTAAAAATATATTTATTTTTTTGACTTGTGTCACGTTTACGTATTTGTATTGCATACTACACCCGTATGATATGTTTTAAAGTATAAATGTATATTTTGTTTGTCTTATGTATTTACAGAGCGTCTGAGGATGTCTGAAAGCACCAAAACGTCCTCATAATAAATAAAATTAGCAAAGTCATATTATTGAGAAAATAACTTACTCTAAAAGTAACTACGTAAAACACTATAGTTTCAAATTTGTTACAAATAATACAAAAATAAATTATATATTTAGCTTTTAAAAAGATAAATAAATATATAAATTTAGGTGCATTTTATTAACCTTACAAGGATATTTTGATTGTTGGTAGGCGAGAAAATTGTAGTGCATAAACTATATTAGGTAATGGTTCATAATGTCTTTAATTATGTTTTAAATTTCTGCATTATTTATTAATAATTATTTTATTCGATATTCTATGTTTTTTACTTTACAAAAAAATACATATTATTTTCTTAAGTAATTATTTTTTAATGTTTTTAATTTCCTTGTAATTTATTTTTAGTTTTCGAAAACTCTTTTTAGTTATTGTTACTATACTCATATTTTTCTACCTTCTATTTTAAAATATTAACGTTCTATTTTTCTGTCCACTAATTGGATTTTCTGTGTTATTTATTTCATAATATATTTCCATAATATTTCAATTACTCTTTATTTGTTTCACCCAACTTTGGGGTACACTAAATCAATCACTTTTTAATGTTCTGTGCCTTCCTCGTAGCGCAGTATTGCTTCAGTTCAAGTGGGCCCTGGGTTGTGAGAGATAATGTTTCAGTTGCATATAAGGCTTCTGGTTTAATTACCGTATGATATTGCCTTATCTTTGTATTCCAGGAGAGGGACTTCTTGTTGTATGTGTCCTTGGTAAGTTGGAAGGCTAATTAAACTTTATTTCTCCTAGATTCCACGGCTTTTTTCTATAAGGCGTTCCAGTTGATCCATTCCCCAAGATATTTGAATTCTTTCACTATCTCAATGTATTGTTCTCCCACTTGAAGATTTTTTGGTGGTTTTTGTATGTTTGTCAATATTTTAGTCTTTTCAAATGAAACTTTGAGACCCATTTTTAACACTTGCTTCTGGAGTTCAAGAGTCTGTTCCTTAGCTTCTTCCAATGTCTCAGCTAGTAAAACCCTGTCATCAGCAAAAGCCAAACAATTTACCTTAATTCCTTTGTTCTTAGTTCCTAGTTTGATTCCACTATGCGTATTCACGTTCCACTCTGTAACTACGTTTTCTAGAGCACAATTAAATAGCAATGGAAAGAGTCCATCTCCTTGTCGGACTCCTGTTTTAATCTCAAAAGAGGTGGAGAGTTCTCCCATGAATTGAACTTTGGAGAATGTATTAGTTAATGTTTCCCTGATAAGATTTGTGGTTTTGTTATCAAAGTATAGTTCTTTCAGAACCGAGAATAAGGATTCCCTATCTATAGAGTCGTATGCTTTTTGAAAGTCAATAAAAGTGATAACATTGATTTAGCCCTTGACGTTTGGTAGTTCATGATGTGTTTGATATATTTCAATTACATTATATATTCCTGTAATAAATCCATTTTACTTTTTAATTCATCTATGTTTCATAACTATTGTTTATTACCATATTTTGTAATCATTTTTCGTTTTAAACCCTCATTTTCTTCACAATTTTATATGAATGTTTAATTATTATATTATAAATCATCATTAAAATGTTATCTAATTTTCTGTTAGTTTGATTACGTCTTCAGGATTAATTATAATATTTTGTAATTGTTACATCTTTCTTATTGTTTTCGTAATATACCGTTATTATTGTTTAATTTTCTATATATTTTGTTATTGTAATCTCTTTCTCTTTGTATACGTTGATGTTATCGCGTGTATTTATCTATTGCGCGTCTTCAGCTATTGCCTTATTTATGAATTGTTTAAAAATGTCAGTTTTCCAATTCAGCAAACAGACCATTTTATTGTAATGATTGTTATTATATTTCTTCATCATTCTTACTGCTATTTCACTTTTTGGATATTCCTAATATTATATTAATTAGTAATTATTTTGTATATTTATTTATATTTTTAAAATGTGTATACATTTAATTAGTATAAATTCTATTTCTACTAATACATCTTTGTATTTAAGTATGATTACTGAAAGACAATGTGTAATTAAGTCAAAATGTTTTTAAACAACATGCAACATTTTATTACATGCATACCATTCTATTTTAAGGTTGTCTTTTAGATTAGAAAACAAAAGAAAAAACTACTAAGTAGGTGATTACCTTTCAAAAACATAAAATAAAAACTGTCTCGACAGTTAACAACTGGGTCCCCAACTGTTGGATAATTAATGGTTAGCGTTTAATCAACTGTTTGTTCTAGTTCTGTTTAATTGCAACTTTACTCCTGTCCGTTACATTGTATTTCTCTACAATATGTAAAGTCTGGTGTTTGTAAAGCTGCCGAAGAATTTTAATTCGTAAAAGTTTTATAGTCAGAAGGAATTATACGGTTATTTTAATTAAAAAACGTAGTACAATATTCCTTCAACGCCTAAGTGCAAATTAGAAAAACAGAATCATTCTAACAAGTGTAAAAATACAGTAAATATATAATAATTTTACAATAGTGAACAATATTTGCATAATTAAGTGTTTTTTTTAGATCGTACATTCAATGGACAATATAACTTATAAAATATTGTTAAACTAAAATCAAATTTTCCATTAATCAACAGTCAAGATAACTTTATTTATTCTTCTTCGTAAAATTTGATAATAAAACAGCATTAATGCATCCTTGCTGAAGGAACAATACGAGACCGAAGTTTAGGTGAGATTCCAGTAATTCTGGAGAGCCAATTAACAGACCATGATTTAGGGGAGGTTCCTGTCGTGTTGGAGGGAAAACCAATAGGCTACAGAGTTCATGGATGTGTGGTGAATGGCCAACTAACAAACAACTGTTTAAGAAACGTGCCTCTCTTTTTGTTGGGACAATCAACAGATGACAATTTAGGCGAGGTTGCTATGGTGCTGGATCTATTGCTTAACCTAATTTTACCTACCCGATATTTTTTGATTTTTTTATTCTTATCCCTACAGTACTATGTACTACAGTACTGTAACTACAGTTACTACAGTTAACTACAGTACTGTAATAGAAAATTCCAAAATCGTTTTAACTATAAAATAATATCCTTACTAATTGAAACTACATATCAATTTTTTATCACTATACGAATTTCGTGTTTTTGTGAACGAGATAAAATCAGTGTTGGGACTGTAATAAATTTATACGATTTCAGATAACCGAAGTCCAAAAAATAGGTTATATACATGCTTTATTTTTGTGTGTTTACTTTGTCTTTTAGATTTACCAAATAACAACAAATTCCTTTTATTTATAATTTTTTATTCTGACTTAAGTTTTGATTATTTGATTGATTGTTAGAAATTGTAGGATTTGACGGTCACTATATCGCGATTAAATGATCTGTTGTGTAATTTTTATTTTTTATAAATGACCAAAATTCAGAAAAACCTTTTAATTTTCAAAATACCATTGAATAATATTGCGTATTGCATAGTATGTAGTTTGTAGCTCAGAGCAAATTTATCGTGAAAACATCCGTATGCTTAAAATTCAAATAATCTATCTATTCTAATTCATATTATATTTCTGAAAGTTTGTGTGTTTGTTTGTTTGTTTGTTTATTTGTTTGTTTGTTTGTTTATTTGTTTGTTTGTTTGTTTGTTTGTTTATTTGTTTGTTATTCAATCACGCTTTAACCACCGGACCAATTGAGATGAAATTTGGTACGAATATGGTTTAAATATCAGAGATACATATAGACCTATTCCCGTTTTACAAAACGTCATTATACTACTTACCCAGCCCAAAATATTTATCAGTTTTTAGTTTTGTGGCATGTGTTAACTGTAGTTATTTACTAGACCTGTGATTTAGGTACCTGAGGTGAACATAGATTCAATCCTATTTTAAGAATCTTAATCTGTGTTTTATTTATTGCAAAATTATTGCTTTTAATGTAACATTTTCAATACTTTAGTTGAAATTTTTTTAAAAATTGACTTTAATTTGTTACTTTGTGTTGAATTTTCAATATTAAATGTAAAAAAATCCCTACACATAGTGTCAATTGTAAGGTAGTATATATATTTGCGTAATTACATTATATGAAAAATGGTAAATATGCAGTGTAGCATATCCTTATTTTTCGATATTTTTGTTACTAAAATGCTTTATTATGTGCCCAAAAGCAAGAATCCAAAATATGAAAGCACGAGAAGTACAATAAAATCGAAAATAAAAGTGACCAACATAACCTCAAAATTGCTACCCGGCGAAAATCAGTAACGTGTTGTAAATCGGTAAAACAATAAAAATACGTCTAACACGGGTTTTGGATGATAAGAAACCAATTTTTTAAAAGAATACTGCATAACCAAACCTGACACGGTTGTTAGGCCTAACAATGTGATGCGTGAAAAAACCTTTATATTTTTAAAAAAAATAGTCTACTATATATCCGTACACGGTTGTTGGGCCTATCACTATGATACGTGAAAAAAACCTTTATATTTTTTTAAAGAAAACTACATATTAGGATATGACTGACACGGTTGTCAGGCCTAACACGGTGATATGTGAAAAAACCTTTATTTTTTTTTTAGAATACTAAATAACCTAATTGACACGGTTGTTAGGCCTAACACGGTGATTCGTGAAAAACCTTTATATTTGTTTAAAGAATACTACATATCCCAACTGACATGGTTCTTAGGCCTAACACGGTGATGCGTGAAAAAACCTGTATATTGTTTTAAAGATTACTACATAACATAACTAATACGGATGTTGAGCCTATCACGGTGATATGTGAAGAAAAACTTTTATTTTTTTAAAGAATACTACATAACCTAATTGACACGGTTGTTAGGGCTAACACGGTGATGCGTGAAAAACCTTTATTTTTTTTAAAGAATACTACATAACCTAACTGACATAGTTGTTAGGCCTAACACGGTGATGCGTGAAAAACCTTTATATTTTTTTAAAGAATAATACATATCCTAACTGACACGTTTGTTGGGCCTATCACGGTAATGTGTGAAAAAAACCTTTTTTTTAAAGAGTACTGAAACCTGAACTGACACGGTTGTTAGGTCTAACATGGTGATGCGTGAAAATTACTTTATTTATTTTTTAAAGAATACTCCATAAGCTAATTAACATGGTTGTTAGGCCTAACACAGTGATGCGTGAAAAACCTTTATATTTTTTTAAAGAATACTACATATCCTAACACGGTTGTTGGGCCTATCACGATGATGCGTGAAAAAACCTTTGTATTTTTTTAAAGAATACCACATATCCTAACTGACATGGTTGTTGGGCCTATCATGGCAATGTGTGAAAAAAACTGTTATTTTTTGTAAAGAGTACTCCTAACCTTAACTGAGATGGTTGTTAGGCCTAATATGGTGATGCGTGAAAAATCTTTATATTTTTTTTTTTTTTGAATACGAGTACTCCATAAGTAACTAACATGGTTGTGTGGTGATGCATTAAAAAACCTTTATTTATTTTTTAAAAAAGAACTCCAGAACCTAACTGACACGGTTGTTGGGCCTAATACGCTGATGCAGGTAAAAAGCCTTAATTTTTGAAGAGTACTCCATAACTTAACTAACACGGTGGTGCGTTAAAAAAACCTTTATTTTAAAAAAGAAATTCACCATAACCTAACTGACACGGTTGTTGGTCCTAACACGGTCATGCGTGATCTTTAATGTATATTACGATTGCGGGCAAAGCCGTGACGGGTAACAGGTAATCATATTATATTTCTGAAAGTTTGTTTTTGTTTATTTGTTTGTTATTCAACAATCACACTTTAACTACTGGACCAATTGAGATTAAATTTGATATGAACACGGTTTAGGTACCTGAGATAAACACAATACTATTCCAGTTTAATTGTATAATAGTGACTTTTTAATAATATTGTATTTTATTAAAATATGACAGGAGTTTTAGAGTATCGAGTAGCAAAAATGTATATTTCTTGGCCGAAAACCATAAATCGTATAATATTGTAAATAGAAATATATTAAAATGAAATGACCTATTCTGATTTTGAAAATCGACTATAAATTTTATTGCCTACATTATAATTGCAGGCAAAGCCGCAACGGGTAACAGCTAGTAATATTAATAATATTAATAGTAATAATAATAATAGTAATAATAATAATAATAATAATAATAATAATAATAATAATAATAATAATAATAATTATAACAATAGTAGTAATAATAATAATAATAATAATAATAATAATAATAATAATAATAATAATAATAATAATAATAATAATAATAATAATAATAATAGTAATAATAATAATAATAACAATAGTAATAATAATAATAATAATAATAATAATGATAATAATATTTTTTTTCTTATTAATACGAAGAAATGCTTATTATAAATTGTAATAAAAATGTAATTAAAACACACATTTTTTTAACGTAAAACAAATAATTTTTTTACTCTTCATTAAGTTTATTCGTTACATGCCAGTCAAAATAAAACCGACGTAATTTTGTTTTATGTATTTTAATAGTTATATCACTTTTTTATTTCCATGAAACACTAACCTTCGCTTTACAGTACCTATTCCAGGCTTGTTCCGAACCAAGTTAATTCTCTGTTTTACTCTGACACGATTACCGAGGAAAAAGTTCTTTGACTTGATTACTTTTTTCGAATAAATGTCTTTAAACATTTTCAGCCAATCAATCACCCAGAGTTTGGTTACGATCAATATTATGCGACTGGTACTCTCTTTGCCCGTTATTTTTGCTTTTACTTAAACAGTAATATTCTTTACGAGACGAATATCATGTTTATCGAAAAGAAAATTACAGTAAAAATATTATAGGAAGTTTTCATTGTAATGAAAATTATTTAAAAACTTTAAATAATAAAATTTGGTAATATTTCTTCGAATTTCTCAAAATATATTGACATTATTATGCACAAATAAATATTTACTATTGAAATATGTGAAACAATTTACTTTATGAATATAGTTTACAGTTTGAGATTAAATCTAAAAACTGACAAATTTACAAGTTTATTTTTGTTATAAGCTAATCAATCTCGAACTATACATTACCTATAATGACAATTAAATGTGTCAGTGTTAAATCTTCATGTATGATTATTTTTTTCAGATTTTGGTCTTTATGTTACAAATTCATTTTTTAAAAGATAGCAAAAAACTGATCTTTTGGTTAAAAAACTTTATTACTATAAAGAATATCATTCTTGTATAATGGTCGGTATATTAAGTTAGTTTATTCTGTGGTTACTTCTAATAAGTTTTGTATTTCTTAAAACGCCTACCTAAAGCGCGTGTTTTTTTTTTTTAATTCAACCGTCCAAACATAACAAACGATTTTTTTTAATAACTGAATATATGTCTTTAAAAAATATAACTAACAAAATGAAATTGTTTTAAAAAAATTCAAATAAATATCGAAACCGACACGTAAGGGAATTATAACTGCTGTAACAGAGACCGTCTTCTGTGTGTCCAATCTGTGATTGGCAATAAGTGGGTCAGCTGTTGATTAAACGTTGCAGACTTAATTAGTCTTGTTGTGTAAACACGGTATCAATTTACGGCAAAACTAACAAGCAAACAATTCGTATACAGTCGGGGATTAATAAGAAAACTGCAGAGAAAAATAAAAACGTAATAATAATTGTCATAAATGTTTGTTGTAAATATGCAAACAGTACTGTAATGTAATATACAAATAGAAAAAAAGAAACTCGTTTGTCACAAATTAAAACATAAAATTAGTATGAACAGAATAAATGTCAAACATAATGTTATATCTGTAACGTAACTAACAGATACCAGATCTGTTACGCGGGCTACCAGTACCCCTCTGACTATGTTTCGGAACTTTTTAATACTTTCTCTTTCACCCCAGTAGACACAACAGTTTAAAATTTATTGTTATCATTCAGATTTTTTTCAAGGCATGTTTTTTATGTTCATTTGGGTTATTTTCTCTATTGCCGCTACTGTAACACAAATACAGACAGACAAACAGGTACACACACACACACACACACACACACACACACACACACACACTGAAAACAGTTGTAATGTAAAAGATTTTTAAGCACTTGTTTGAAATCTAAAAAGTAAAAAGTATAAACTGTCAAGTTTATGAACTTAAACTATATTTAATGAACATTATAATTTCAAACACCATTATGTTTTAATATCAGCTGATAATTTGTTGTATTGGTATTGGGACGTCCAAACATACTGAAACATATGAAATGGGCATCTATCCAGGCATTTAGATCACTACTTTAGGGACCGTTAAGAATGTTATGTATTTTATGACAATATACACGTATGTGTGCGTGCGTGCGTGTGTGTGTGTGTGTGTGTGTGTGTGTGTGTGCGCGCGCGCGTGTGTGTGTGCATGTGAGTGTGTGCGTGAGTACGTGTGCGCGTGTGTGTGTGTGTGTGTGTGTGTGCTTAATCTGTTTCATTTCGAAATATTTGTCCGTTTTTGATTAAAATGAAAAAATCTTAGACAAGTTTGTTTAACATATTTAAAATGGCAGCCATTTTAATTTAAAAGTCTTAAACTTTTTACCTTAACCTGTTTGAATATGTTTTTATATTTGTAATCAATGTTACAAAATTTGCAAAAATTAGCAAATGAAATGTTAAAACTGCATTTTAAAATACGAAACTCAATTAGAGAATGGAAAGGTATAATTTTTGTTTTCTCAAAATAAAAAAAAAATGCTAATTTTTGCATACTATACGGCGACGTGTAAGGTGAAATAAGATTTGAAAATTTTGTAAAGTAAAAAAAGGTATTGATGGAAATTCATTTTAATCAAATTAACAAGACGGGCTGTTATCAGGCAATTATTTAGTAATACTTACGCAACACTGATAAAGTGATGGGCGGTGTTATACTGTGTATTTGTAAACAGATGAAAAGTGCTGACGAACAGACAAGCCTGACAATATTGTGGTGATAGAAATTGAGATGTCGTTGTAGTTTCTTAAGGAAAGTTTTTGTGCAAAAAAAGATGAGGAAATTTTATAACGATATGAGTATGCGTGTCAAGTAACCTTTGTTTTACTTTAATATCAAGAAAACTGAAAAAGAGACATTTCTGTAGGCAAGAAGCACTTCTTAAAGTATTACACAAGCATGGTACAGTGATAGATTAAAGACAAATTATGTTTAGTCAGACTGTTCACAAGCCCTTGAAAGGCTATGGGAAGCCTTTAGACATTTCATAAAAGACATTGAGTGTTTGTAATGTAATTCATTTTTTAAAATTTCGTATTCGCTTTCATTAAGTGTAAAAACAATTGCTGTCGACTTTGTTTACTTACTTTTTTCTTTTGACAAATAAGAATATTTTTTAATTTATAAATATCTGAACATTAATTTTCCATAAAATTTACAATATTTAGTTGATTGAAAATTTTCAGACATATACGGTGAAAACACATTGCTAGATATATAGAATAAGAGACAGATAATTAGAATAAAATATGAGAGACATTAAACTAAATAACTCAATTTTTAAAATGTATTTACAGGACATCACCGAATATATGTTATTGTTGTTTTAACTTAAAGTAAAATAGTTTAGTACCAGTTCAGCAGATAATATATAACCAGAGTTATAGTGCGATTAAAAAGGGAATTTGGAGCAAGAATATCCTCTTGAATGGATAAGAATTACAGTAAATTTTAATAAGTTTTTATTTATTTAATACTCATAACCAATCTTTACAAGATCGACTAATGGTTTACATCTAAAACAAAATCACATTTGTAGGATAGCTATTATATTAATAACTTCCTTCATATCAGTTGAGCAGTTCGTGAGGTTTAGTCCTCTTGAGGCGGCGAACGTTGCCGGCCACTTCCCTTACTGCCTCCATCTCACAATTTTCATGCGTGAGAAGCCATAGATTATGACTAGTTGCACATTTTTTAACTTCCTCTGTGACAAGCCTGATGTTTAAGTCCCGATGTAAATCATTGTTACGAATATACCATGGGGCATTGACTATTCCTCGCAAGACTTTGTTTTGGAAATTTTGGATTATTTTTATATTCCACGGTTTTGTACAACCCCACAATTGTAAGCCATTTATCCATACTGGTTTCAGTATTTGTTTATATATTAAAATTTTATTCTGCTCAGAGTTACGACCAAGCAACCAGTAAAGTTCTCTATATTTTATCTTAAGCTCTTCAACCTTTTTCTTTATATGGTCTTTCCACTTGAGCTTTGTATCCAGGGTCATCCCCAAGTATTTGGCACATTTTAATAAGTAAAAATAAAATAAATTAAAAGATAAAACCTGTGTTAGTAGGAAATAACCAAAACGAACGTAAAGAAAAGTAGCCGTGAACACGATCTGCGTGATTATAATAATTTTAAAGAAGCGAAAAAATGACGACTAGACTTAAAGAGACGATGGAAGTTACAGAAGGACAAAGTTTCAAGATAAGATTTTGAAACAAACATTTCTTTGAACTACGCAGCCCAGGTAACAAACGTATTTTTGACAGTTGAAAGGAAAGTCGGGTTATTCGGCAGCAAAGCAAGACATCTCAATTTACATATTCAAATCTACCATCCCCAGAGGGTTGTTGTGGATTAATGCTGTCAATCTTTGGATTCTCCTCCAACTACTCAATTTAAAAATAATGTGCCTTAAAAGATAAAAAACTTTAGAAAGAAAACCTTTTAACCATATCGTTATATGGAGTCATTAATAACGAAATTAAAGGTTTTGTTTTAATTAAAGGTGTATAAAATAAACACAATTAATCCAATAATATTTTGAATTTGAATTTTTTTAATAAACATTCGTTTTATGTCAATTAATTTATAACATTAATGTAACACATTGAAATTTATGTAATATAGAATATTAAATTCCAAATATATACTGGTTATACTTGGCAGCAATGTGTTTTGTGAAATAATTTGGTTTTATATCAAATACTTTTTTCACATTTAGTATATTGCAGATTAAAACGTTCCACAAATACCTTTATATCATAGTTTATCTGCAAATTTAAAATAAATTTTAACAATATAACCAAACAGTAGACCAATAAACCAAACTCATATTGAGTCTTTACAAAATATTACAAACAATTGTGGAACGTGTAATAATTATATTAATGCTAAATTAAGTGTAACATGTTGTTTTTAAAAGTGAATCACATGAATTTTGGCTTAAATATTTCAAAGACAATTTCGATACCATTGTTTGTTTTTTCTTGTAGTTTGAAATACATAACACGTCAAGGAAGTGAAGTATTATATCTAACACAATTCTATTTCAATTCTATTAGACAAAGTCCTGGCGAGTTAAACTGAATGAGACAAAATCAATGCATATAAACTTTACCAATAGGAAGATTGCCACCCATCCATTGTTTATCAATGCTCAAGCTGTTTCTTACTCCAACAATGCCAAATACTTGGGGATGACCCTGGATACAAAGCTCAAGTGGAAAGACCATGTAAAGAAAAAGGTTGAAGAGCTTAAGATAAAATATAGAGAACTTTACTGGTTGCTTGGTCGTAACTCTGAGCAGAATAAAATTTTAATGTATAAACAAATATTGAAACCAGTATGGACATATGGCTTGCAATTGTGGGGTTGTACAAAACCGTGGAATATAAAAATAATCCAAAATTTCCAAAACAAAGTCTTGCGAGGAATAGTCAATGCCCCATGGTATATTCGTAACAATGATTTACATCGGGACTTAAACACAGGCTTGTCACAGAGGAAGTTAGAAAATGTGCAACTAGTCATAATCTACGGCTTCTTACGCATGAAAATTGTGAAATGGAGGCAGTACTTGAAGTGGCCGGCAACGTTCGCCGCCTCAAGAGGACTAAACCTCATGAACTGCTCCACTGATGTGAAGGAAGTTATTAATGTAATAGCTATCCTACAAATGTGATTTTCTTGTAAGATTTAAAACATTAGTCGATCTTGTAAAGATTGGTTATGAATATTAAATAAATAAATAAAAAATTCTATTAGAACACGACACACAGATCAAAGGGTGTAAAACTAACAAGAATTTGGGAATGACAATTACGAAAGATGGACTCTTAGACACAGCGATAAAAGAATGAAACACCTTTGGAAGAAGAGCTATATGGATACTGAATGTCATCATACGGGATCAACAGATATCAAAAATAAATAAACACTGAATGTATTATAAAAAGTATTGTCTCATATGGGGGCAAAGTATGTTGACTGTAACAAAAAACCAGAAAAAACATATTGAAACTGCAGAAAATGGACTATTGGCAAAGTGCTTTAGGTCGGTCAAAACGGGAAAAGAAAATTAACTTACCAAACAGATTCTAAAATGAAAACCACATGGTCGCAGAAAAAGGGAAAGTGCAAAATTTAATTGGAGAGAAAGAATTAGAACTTTATAAGGAGTGAGAGAGAGGGGATTGTATCAAGATCTATGAAGCGACAGAGGAATCGAAGCTAGGAATCGGAAGACGCTGGAGAAAGTTTTAAACCGAAAAGAAAAAGGTGTGAAAAATCTGGTGAAATAAAAAAGTCCAGTGTAGATGGGCTATTTTTTACACACTTCAGTTGTAAATGAATTTTGGCGAATAAATAAAATACGGAATGACAATATTATTAGCATAAAAATGTTGATATATAAAAATTAATTTACCTAGCGCTTTCATTTTTGTGATTGTGAAAATGGTATATTTTTAAGAAGTTGTTCTTGTTGTTTTCCAATGGATTCCGCTGGCTCACGCCATCTTTGTTCTTGCTTCCCAGTAGAGGCCAGGGAGGTATCTTCTTCTCTGCTTCTCTTCATCTAATTTTCTGCAGACCAGGAGATGGTCCTTGTTCATGATGACACAATGTGCAGTTGTCATAGTTTAATATCTTAATTTTCTTCAGTTATTCATTCAGACAGTCTTGTCCAGTTGTCAGCCGAAAGACCGCGACAGATGTCCTCCTCTGGAGGTCCTTGATCTTCCCATACAAGTCGAACACATTCTCATAAGGCTTCTTCTTTATGTCCTCCTTGGCTTTGTTTGTAAATTCAAGATAAGATGTTCAATAAATTCAAGCAAGATACGTGCCTAACCTTAATTGCTTTTAATTGGAGGTCAAAATCAATTATCTCTGAACAAATGTATAATGAAAGCATAGATTAATTAAAAAGAGTGTGTTTAATGCTTACATAATATACAATACTTAAAATATTACGTGAATTTCATTTTACTTTATATAATTAAAAACCACATACACTTTCCAACATGACCGATTACAGTTAGGTTTTTCTTGTTCTAAGCTATATTTTGTTTTGCTACAATAAAGTAAAATCTCTTCAAAGTTTTTTCCCTTTTTCTCCTTTCCCCTTTGCTAAAGTATTAAATTAAAATAATTATTACATGTGTTTAAAACAATCTCTTGCAATTTTAGTGTTTAAATTTATTATATTTTTGAAGAAACTGATCACCGGTTTCTAAAGTTGTTGTTGTTGTTGTTTTCCAATGGCTTCCGCTGGCTCACGCCATCTTTGATCTTGCTTCCCAGTAGAGGCCAGGGAGGTATCTTCTTCTCTGCTTCTCTTCATCTAATTTTCTGCAGACCAGGAGATGGTCTTTGTTCATGATGACACAATGTGCAGTTGTCATAGTTTAATATCTTAATTTTCTTTAGGTGTTCATTCAGACAGTCTTGTCCAGTTGTCAGCCGAAAGACCGCGACAGATGTCCTCCTCTGGAGATCCTTGACCTTCCCATACAAGCCGAATACATTCTCATAAGACTTGTTCTTTATGTCTTCCTTGACTTTGTTTGTAAATTCAAGATAAGATGTTCGCTTCAGTGCACTAATCCTAGCCTCCAGTGTGAGCATTCTTTTTGGTTTCTGCACTATAAGAGTTCCTTGTTTGGCTAGCTTGTCTGCCCGCTCATTCCCTTGTATGCCTACATGTGACGGGAACCATTGCAGTACCAATTCCTCGGTAATGTATGTTTAAGAAGTAAATCAGGTTATTGAACTCAACCGGTCACTTAGTTTTAAAACTTTACTAGTAAACAGTTTATTTAAAATCACTTTTATTTTATAACCACATTTACAACATATTATGTGCCGAAGATTCAAATATGTTTAATATTTTATTAATATTTCGATATTTTTTCCTACACTTTAGACTAACCTACGACCTTGAGATGCGCAGTTCAGAGATGCAGCAGAATGAGAGCATAAGAGAACGCATTTGTAATAATGATTGAGCTTCTGATGTTATAATCCTATCATTTTATCGACTGAGATGCTTTCAATGAAGTAAAAGGTAGTTACACATTTTTTAATTCTCAATTTTTTAAATTATGACTTATCAAGGAAAAAAATTAACTTTCATAAAATTGTAAGACTGAGTTTAGACAATTTTGTAGAGATGTTTAGACTAATTATTTCATTAGACAAGTTGAAATCGAGAATTAGGATTTAAAAATATATTAATGAAACGATTTTTAACAAATGAAAATTCATACTTGGCCTAACGTGTATATTAAATATGTATTACTTTATATTTGGAACTGTTTTCACAAATTAAATATTGAAAATGATTGGAAATATTTTCAAAATGTTGTAATTTTTTATTACCAGTAGTAATTACAGTTGTGAAATATTTGTGGAATGAAAGAACAACACGAGAGTAAGGTCAAACCATGGAATGTTTGGCCTAGCTAATGAAACCACAATACCTGGCACATACCTGGCCCGTCATAACTTCACAAATATTTGTCGGTTACATTTCCAATAAACACAAAACAAGCACTCGGCTCGTGTTACTTTACGTGACAAAATTATTTAAAATAATTCGATTTGGTTATTACACTTAAAACATAATGTAATCGTTTATAAACAAAAAAGGAGATGAAACGATACGTGCGGTACAATAAAAAAGTTACAAAATCTGTCTGCAAGTTGATTGTGTACAATTTTAATACGTTGTGAAAAGGAGGTACTGTCCTAATTTAACAAAGAACAATTTCAAAAAATAGAAATTATAATTGAATGGGAAGTTAACGAAAGCATTCAAGTATAAGTTAAAAGCATTCAAAATAGCATAATTAGAACGCAGCTGTAATAAACGATTGGCCTTCTGATGGTGTAGTTATTCAAACGTTAACCAAAGGAAATTGAAGGTGAAACGGTTTCAGAATTTTTTAAATTATTATTATTATTTTAACGTACATATTCGGATTAGTAACTGCTGCTAGAACTAAGAAGAACATGAACATTAAAGTGCGCAGTTCAGAGACGCAGAAGACTTACACGTGCTTTAGTCACATCGACCACCGAGACCCCGCATTATTTTGAAAGGCTCAAAACTAATCGTAGTCATAAATTGAAGTTTGACGTTAGTCATAACATGTTAAGTTATGTTAAAATTAACGGTAGTCTTTACAAGCCTGTCGCTTTTTATATTCTTACTATAACATATAGGCCTATGTATATATATATATATATATATATATATATATATATATATATATATATATATATATATACATATATATTACTAATTGTAAAAAAACCTAATTATTTTGACTGATATAATTGTTGTCAAGCTTCATGAATTGTACGTACTCGATTTTTATTGATGACGTTTTTTTTATTATTTCTTTGCTCATCGCTAGTGGCAATTTTTTTAATCTCTGATAATTGATTATTATAGAGTGTAGCTTGTTCAAACCTTTTTGCAATTTTTTAATTTACTAGTAAGCTTTTTTGTCGAAACAATTAAAAATTAACAGAAATAAATTGTTTTTCAAATTTATTTTTAAGAATTCACCTAACTTTTTTAGAAACGTTTTGATATTTCAATAGGTTAAATAAACAAAAATGTATAATCGGCATTATTTTTTTGACATTGGTTCATGAAATGTTAATTAAAATAGAAAATATATAGGCCTATACTCGTTTGTAAAAATGTTAGATTCAAAACAGTATACCGAAATTCGAAAAATAAAATATTTACAGTTTAGGTAAAAAAATAAACGAAAATAAATTCTTACAGCTGTCGATTTGTTACTATTTACAATTCTCTCAAAATGTACTTTCTGAAAGCCAAGCTTCATAAACACGTGGATTTTTATCAAACTTTGTGTAAAATACAAATTTTGTTTTTACGATTTTCAATTTTGTTCTTATATTTATTGTAGTTTGTATTCTTGTGTAAAGATATCGAATTGAATTTGCAGAAGGAATAGAAAAAAAAAATTTTTTCATTTGTGATTGCTTATCTGTTTCCTTTAAAACTTATAAATACTTAATTTTAATACATTTTTTGAAATATTAAGTCGATATTTTGTTTTCTAAACGCAAAAGTACATTTTAATAATTAAGAAAACCTTTGCCAGTTTAACTTGTGAAATAATAAATTCCTTTTGTGTAAAACAAATAACCTTTTGTATTATAATGTTGGCAATAATATTAATATCCCCCTTATAACCTATCTGTTTATAGTTAAAACTTTAAATAGTTATAAGTGAAAAATAGCATAAATTAAAATAAAAGGTTATTACTGTACACTACTTAACACCTCTTTAAAATAAATTGTTAAAATGTTTCAAACAAAATTTAAACCTGTGTTTGACATAAGTAAGTAGTCAAAACTCCGTTAATAAATTTTAATAAAGTGTAAATTGTTTCAAATTCATAACTTTATAGTGTATTTTCTATAATCAAACACACTTACCATTGTTAATTACTGCAACAATACCAACATCCATGTTGATGCAGTAAACTTACTTCAACTAATTTAAGTTTAACTTGGATTTCAATTAAACTTCCCTACTTTGTTAAACTTAATAGTTGCATCAAAATGTAATCAAACATAATATTATACATTCTAAGTTTAATATTCTAAATACTGTAAGTAAGCTTTAAGACTTCCATATTACTAGAACGTCTTCAAATGTGACGTAACTTTTATCGGGCGCGTTTTAATGTACCTCTAATAACTTTTGTTTACATTTTTTTCAGAAATCATTATCGAAACATTAACGATAATTGTTTGTTAGTTGATGTTTCAATTTTAAACATGTTGATTTCTACAGCTAAATTATACTCACTCGAGTGGAAATAATATTTATTTATTTGCAAAATAACGTGAAATTAAATTATCAAATAGTGCTTGTTCAATTTTGAAAAACACTGGAAGCAATGATTTCTAACATCATTATCCGTATTGTAGGTGATTTTTCAGAAAAAAAATTAGTGCATACAAATACGACTTCAATGTAACAAATCACCCAGCCATGATGGATTTTTCCAAGCTTATATTTAACTGATAATTGTTTAAGGTTATTCAAAATAATTTATGAATATTACATTCAAATATAACAGAACTACATAAGTGACTGTGCTTTCATACTGTATAAATGTTTTTATATTTCACATTAAAACGTTGGGAGATAGAAAATATGTGAATTATTTAATTAAGTTTAAGAAATGGTTGTTTCTAACTAACGATATTTCAACAAAACTAAGATCGGAGAACTGTTCAGTCTTTGTGAATAGAAAAACAACCATTTATTTATTCAAAACCCATTTAGTTCTGGCGGTAAATCACTTGGTAAAAAACAGTCCTAATTTGACTGATCTCCAGCCGCCTCGGTGGCCTAGTTGACATCGTACTAGACTTTCACCCCAAGTACCCGGGTTCGATTCACGGCCAGGGTTTGGCATTTTCATACGCTATAAATCATCCCATCGTCTGCATTAGACCAAATGTGCACAATAGTTGGACGTTAAACACCAATAAATAAATACAAATAATTTGAGTGCTAAAGAGGCAATAAACGTAAAATAAGTTATTGATATTATATAGGAAATTTCTAAAATATGAATCGTAATGCCTACAAATACTTTTGAGCTTAAGGGGCGCTATAAATACACATTTTTTCGCAATCACTTATTTTTGCGAAGATTTGGTTAGTAACTTATCGACATAGTGTTGGAAATCCGTCTAATATTTCAAATCCGGTCAGAGATTTCCTCAAAATTTGTTCTATTATATTTAAATAATCATATATAGTCAGAAATAATTTGAAATAACAATAATTTATAGTTTTTGAATAAATCGAAAAAATGGTTTGAAGGCAGGATTTATTTTTGTGTTTTTAATGCTTATACGCATTTTATATTTATTTTATTCAATAATTGTTTTTTGAATGGAATGATATATCTCGATTTTTGCTGTTGTAATTCCTTAAGAAAGTATAAATAAAAATTATGTTCACAAAACCTTACAATGATAGAAATCGATTTTATGGTCATTTTTATGGCGTTTTCATTTACCACCGATACTCTGGATCACATTTACTGCTAAACATAAAACTTATGTTTTTATGTAGACCTGCCTCGTACAACTTTCTGTGTTATGCCATCACACAGTGTACAATGTAGGCTTTGCGAAGTTTACTGCCAAAACAAACTCTTCAAACGTTACACACAAACAATCTACTACAACTCATAATAGCTTTAAACATTTTTATATAGTGTATAGGACATTACACAAATTGTCTTACATTAGATTAAAATTTTTAATTGAATTTCTTACGTAACAAACCAAAACTCTACTGGATTTATTTTTGTTATTACCATTTAAGGAAATTTGAAAAAATATTTAATTGTCCATACGAATAAAAAAAAACAAAACGATGATAGTCAAAGTTTACCATAGATCTTTTCGAACGCGTTTTTAATTTTTCAATACGAACTATTATTATACTACTATGTTGATTATAATAATCTGCCTTCCTAGCTTTGTCAATTCTACTATCGTTGACGCGTTTCGGAGAACCTTCATATTTAAAAAGTATATCTATGAGTATAGTAGTTTTTGAAGATGGAGTTTCTCCGAAACGCGTCAACAAAAGTAGAATTGACGAAGCTAGGGAAGGCAGATTATTATACTGAACATAGTGACTATAATCCTAGCAGAAAAGAAGAAGAATATAAAAAGAACTATTATTATACTGTTCGTAGGTAAGGATGAAGATTATAATGTTTTTAATTTACTAACATCATTTCTAAAATCGTTAAAATGATGTTTTGGTATATATATTCAGTACTGATTTCCAAATAACTTAAAACATTTTGCCTTGTTACGGATTTTGTAAACACGATAACGAGTGAAAAGATCAATGTATTGTCTCAACTGCGTTGAATAAAACCCTGTTGTTGTTGTTATTTTTCAAAAATTCTTGCTCAAAAATTTCCGAAGCTAAATGGAAATTATGGAGAGGACTGAACATTTTTAAATGTATTTAAGTATCAGTTTATTTCAAACTTGGTTTCTTTTTAAAGGACATTTTGCGCTGAATCCGAAAGAAGAAAGTAAAGTTTTTAAGACCATAATGGATGCGAAAATGTAAATTTTAGGGTTTTTGCTTGAATCTGAAATAGACATTTAGGGTACCAAACACTTCGAAAATTGTATACTGAATTCGAATATATCATTTGAATCGTACGGGTTTTTGTTTTAATGTAGGACTTTTTAATGGATAAAGCACTTAAAGTTTAAAGTACCTTAATACGTCAATAAAAGTTTACACGTTTTACATTTTAGAAGTTAGAAATGCTACTAGTACTTCTACAAAAGAGGATAATACGGAATCTAAATACAATTAATACAATTTCTTGTTAAAGTTTTATTACCGACATTGATTTTAACTAAGTATTAACATAATGAATAATAATATGTGAAAAACAACGTTCAATTTGGGTACTTAACAAATTTTATATTATTTTTTCTGGTAATTTTAAAATTCAGTAGAATTTTAGTTTAAAAAAGTCTTGAAAAGTAAGTTTTAAAAACACGAATATTTTTTCAAGAGAAATGGTTATACTAAATGTATAACCATAAAAAAAAGACAGTTAAAAAGTCAATTTTTTCTTTTTTTCAAAAAGTGTTAACCTTCAAAGGAGAGCCTATGAACATCCACTTTTCTAACTTATGGTGATTTACAATCGAATATAATATTCCTACTCCTTTGACATTTTGCACAATCGCTTGTACATTGTGCATTGCAAGAATTCAATAGATGCAAACAAACAATTACAAAAAACAAACATTCGCTACTCTATTTGCTTTGCTTTCATGTAATAGTTTATATTAATGCTTTGTTTGTTGACATGGTTGGATGCATTTATGTATTTGTAAATTATGTGTGTATACGAAACAAGCAATTATTTCGAGAAATGAATTTCTAAATATATACCTTGAATTAATTTACAAAATCCCCGCTGGGGGTACAGACTAGCTGCACCTATTGAGAGGATTTATACGTCTCACGCGGTACCCGAGTCTAACAAACACTTATACTTACAATACTACACTTACGACTTTAACACTTTACACTCACACTTACATTTAGGGAGGCAATAATAGCCTCAATGTGCTTTTCTCCTTTAAATAACAACAAAAAATAAAAAAAAACAATATTCAAAGAAAATTATTTTAAAGTGAAATTCTAAAAAGAGGTTAAGCATGAACATTTACAGAAATTAAAAAAAAAAAAATTTTTAAATCGCTATTTTCAAGTATAAATCTATGCATCATTTTCCTTGCACTCTTCAAGTAGTTCATTTTGAAAAAAAAAATAGAATGTTTTACATTGTACTTTGGTTTATGGTAATTTAGTTACTTTTTACATTACATGGATCAATAAAATGTATTTAGGAAATATACAAAAACATTACTCTTAATTCGCTTTATCCGTATCTGTTTATTTACAAACATTATACAATTTACATCTGTTGCCAACACAAATTTTAATCAATGCTACCAAGCTGTTTCGACAAACCGTATCGCTGTGTACTAACAGTAATACTTTGCGAATCCATAAATTCCCTGTTGTCCCCTATGAGGCAGCATTGCATGCCTTTGTTACACAAATTTCCCTAATATGGTTTATCTGCAAGCAAGATACGTGCCTAACCTTAATTGCTTTTAATTGGAGGTCAAAATCAATTATCTCTGAACAAATGTATAATGAAAGCATAGATTAATTAAAAAGAGTATTTGTGTTTAATGCTTACATATACAATACTTAAAATATTACGTGAATTTCATTTTACTTTATATAATTAAAAACCACATACACTTTCTAACATGTCCGATTACAGTTAGGTTTTTCTTGTTCTAAGCTATATTTTGTTTTGCTACAATAAAGTAAAATCCCTTCAAAGTTCATAATGTTTTCCCTTTTTCCCTTTCCCCTTTGCTAAAGTATAAAATTAAAATAATTATTGCGTTTGTTTAAAACAATCTCTTGCAATTTTAGTGTTTAAATTTATTATCTTTTTGAAGAAACTGATCACCGGTTTTTAACGTTAAACTTGAAGAATAAAAGTTAAATAATTTTGTTGCAGTTAATATAATTCAGCACACGTGTTATACAAATAACTTTCTGATAGTATAAACCCGTCCTATAGGCTATGTATAAAATTTAACAAATTAAAAATAGAAATTCAAATCCATTCCTAGAAATGATTACAATATGAATAAAAAATGAAACTATTAATTGGTAATTATCTTTTGAAATTGGGAACAGTTGTTATACCACGCGAAATGCAATCGCGTTAGATAGTTTGGATGCATCTGTTAGTGGGCGTCTTTTGTAAATTGATAATAAATTTTCATTCTCTATACAAACTTCATTAATTAGTTAATTAGGTAAGTTAAAGTTTTTTATTACTAGTCTATATATATATATGATATATTTTTTGACTTACTTATATTTATGGGGTAACTTAATAGACAGATTGTGTTTTTTATTCATCTGTTTTGTTTAAAGTTATAAATTAATAAATGATAAATAAACAGATTGGTTTAATAATACAGAGTTACAGTTATGACGATAACAGCTGACTAATGTGGTAAGTTAAGTTGACTTAAACATCTATATACCATTGAAACTGTGATTTATGTAAACAGGAACAAAACGCAGAAGACCAATGATGATATAATCCAAAAAGGCCAAGTATTCTTATAAACGTTTTAGACGTGAAGAACAGCTAAGACTCCAAAAAGAATTTTATTGTTTTAAAATCAACAAATATGTTATTGTAATGGGTAATATTATGACGTAAAACAAAATAAATGTGTTTAAATAATATTCAATCAAAAATAATAAAAAAGGTAACTTCAAATAAATTAACCTACAAGTACAAGGTAATATGAACTGTGTGTTTTAATTGTACGTTTACGTAAATAGAACGTTTCTATAGTATTTTTTCTACATTTTTAATATTATAACGTTCAAAATTTATAACAAAAAATTATTTTTTTGAAAATATCTATGTTTGTTTGAGATTTTAATGCTTAGACATAAATTATTAAACTTTGATATATTTAAATGTAAAGTAATAATTACATTTAAAGATGTACTACCTTGGATTTTTGTATATATAAAAATTACAATTTGTGATTTAACTTTGAATGTAAATATATATATATATGAACTGTAAAAGCCGTAACAGGAGATTTGGAGTAACTAAAGCAAATATGGACTAAATTTACTAATAATTAAAAGCAAATTAACTAATAATTAATTTATAACTTTTATTAATTCATTATAACTTGGAAAAAATTGTTCCTTAAGTATCATATATATATATATATATATATATATATATATATATATATATATATATATATATATATATATTTCTTGTGTGTGTGTGTGTGTGTGTGTGTGTGTGTGTGTGTGTGTGTGTGGTCAAAGAAAACGTGTAGCACCTAGTTAACTACTACATTTTTATCTACATTATCTACAAAAATTTTTAAAATTGTCATTCAAATCTCTCGGCAAAAACAGACATTTTTTTTTTTTTTTAACGTCCGACTATTGTGCACACTTGGGCTAATACAGACGGTGGGATGATTTATAGCGTATGAAAATGCCAAGCCCTCGCCGGGAATCGAACCCGGATCCTCGGGGTGAAAGGCTAGTACGCTATCCACTAGACCACCGAGGCGGCTAAAAAGAAATAGACAAGTTAAGGCTTTAAAAACTATTAAAAGTTTTGTACATTAAATAAATAAAAAAAAATTAATAAAAAGCTAAATACCGTTTATAAAAAACACACGTTATATTTATTGTAAATTAAAAAGAATGAACTCTTTCTTGAAAAAGTAAATTTTAGTGCCTTTTTGACGAATATTTTCTGAAAGAGAAACCCAAAATTTGTTTTTAAAAACCAACATTCAAACAAATTGTACTTCTATAAATTTGTAAAAACTGTATATTTCATTTAAATTCAGTGAATAATGAAATCTGCTTACAACACACAGGTTACGTGTACAGCTAGATATTGACTATATTTTCGGCCTGAAAAAAAATTCTGTTTGATTTGAAGAAGGTTCAATAAATATTTTAAATATAATTGGTAGCGATCTTCTATTTCCTGTTTTTTCTTTATTGTAAAAAAATGAAACCATTATAACCAACGTTTTATAACATGCAACAATAAATTAGTGATAAATCCTTTTATTATTTTCTCTTGAACGTGCGCAGATAAGTGGGCCATCGTTTTAAAAGGATCAATACAAAATATGTTAATTTTATATGTTTTCTGTCATATAATAAATTACAACCTTTTTATACAATAATTTCATCGACGTTTCATGAAAACATTAAAATCTGCCGTTTTACTGTTAAAATTTATAACCTATAAACCAAAGAATTTCACAGCCCATTCTACTTTTACGGCACAATTTATGTCCTCTGTTTATAACTGTAGAGTTATTTTGCTTTGACTGCTTTTTTAAGTCCTTTAATTTTATCACATAAAAGAAGTCTCCTTAATTAGTCGATCGTATTTTCTATAAATTTACAAGCATCATATATGTATTGGACGTATTATGGTAAATAAATTTAAATAAAAATAAATATTATAAATAATAAGATTTATAATTAGAAATATCGACTAATTAACAAAAGAAGACAAATAAAAAAGAAAAAGAAAATATGTTTTTTTTTGCTTTTCTTGTAATTTTTCTCAAAATTATATAAATAATTTTACTTATTTAGTGTAATTCTGATAATAAAAAAACATAATTTGCACTTATCTGTATAATTATTTACTTTTTTGTTATTAAATATAATCAGATGTGATGGTAAAAAGACATAACAAGTATATGAAAACAAGCTTCTTGTTAGCGAATTTCTACTAGAAAATAACTTATTGGCATGTTTAACATGGCAAGAGGAGAACTAGGCCTCACAGTTAGATCGAGTTTGTCTATATATATACATATATATATATATATATATATATATATATATATATATATATCATTATTATATATATATATATATATTGATTATATATATATATATATAATCATCAAACGATGGCCAAAGAACAAAAAATTATAAAAACAATAAAATACTAATATACTTACTGAAAATCTAGTTCACCTAGGAGAACCAGCTAACCTAAATTTTGCATTTAGGTATACGGTGCTAGATGGTAGTGGAAAGAAGAAGAATTTTCTGGATGAAAAATTTAAGATGTTGCATCTATGTGTACAACTCTACCACGAGGTTGTTGTACCACGTCGTTTTCAAAAATACGACAGTCATTACGGTTACCAAAATTCAAAATTAATACTTGAAGATGTTATTAGTGTTTATTAGTTTCAAATGTGTTATTATATATATATATATATATATATATATATATATATATATATATATATATATATATATTGTAGACTTTTTAAAAGAAAGATCCCTACATAAAACGTAAGCAAAGAAAGTTATGTTTATAAATAAAATAAACTAAACTAAGAATTAGCAGTAAATTGTTAATGTAATTGTCTTTTTCAGACAGAAATTATTATTTTGTTGAGTACAAATATTTTATATATTTATATTTTGAAATAACGAATTTGATAAAAACTAATGACATGACACAAAACCTAATATACATTTATTCTGAATGTGTGACATTTATTCTGTATATATGGTGTAAACGTTTTGTGTTTAATTTTTCACTTGTGTTTTCGAATGCAGGTAATGTTATAGTTTTACTGCAATATTTTATTATACTTCTTTAGTATTATTAAAAATACATAAAACCATGCTTCTATTACAATATATTTACCATAGTTAGTTTATTATTATTGTGAAAATTTTGAAACTGTATTAAAAACAATTTGTAATAACTTAAATGATTAAATTTTCGTGCTTACGTGTTAATAGTTTCGCCCATTCAAGTATACTTTTTTCTAATGATCATGATGAATATTAAAATTTAAATTATGGATTCTAGGAATATTATTGTCATATTCGTATTTATTTATTTATTGATATATTTCGATTTTAAAAATATTGTTTTAAAAGAAACCTGTTTATTATTTTAACTTATATGTCTTTTTTATTTGCTTGAATATAAGTTTTCTATTAATAGTAAAATAGGTTTTTATTCAATTAAACGATAAATTCTTAGTGTCGTAATTGAATTTACAATATAAATTATTAGAAAATTGTTAAGAAGCTAGAATTAATATAAATGAAATACAAGAGATTTATAGCTGAGAAGTTTTATAAATTCTAATTTATTCTTTGCGTTTAAAAGTTGAAAGGTTTGAGGACTGATTTTGTTTTGCTAGATAATCCGGATTTGTACTTTTTCTTTGTGTTGTTTCTTTATATTTTTTTTGTAGCTTACAAAATACAAAAATATATTTTGTGTTTAAAATATTTATTTCAAGAAACAAATAAGTTTAAAGTGGCTAATAACACACAACAATAGAAGAATTATTTTGAATAAGTATTGCTATAGTTGCTATTACATAAGACAAGTTAAATAATTTATGTTAAATCTGATAATTGTTTTATAAAGTCAGACATTTTTTGAAAGAAATAATTTGAAGAGAACTTCAAAAAGTTCAAAATAACTTCAGTTTTATTTAAAAGTTAGGTTATATACTACAAATGATTTTAAAGCTTTATTTTGCAATATTTTCAAATATTTCATTTCTTTTTACATTAAAAGCAAAAATCATGTTCGGAAATAAGGTGCTAAGCTTGCAGCTTTTAATAAATGTTGACACAAAATTTTGTTATAAGCACAGCCGTAACTGAATATTTATGGAAATTTTAAATAAATCCAACAACTGAACTACATTTATGTTTACAGAGAAATTATAAAAACACTTAACCTGACCAAATTCATGCTGGTGGTTTTTCCTAATTTTTCATTAAATTCTCTGAAACAAGTTAGACACATTGGGTTTTTAGAGTATTTTTAACGTTACAGAAATGTAAAGCGAGATCTTCCTTTAGCTTTCTGACCAATGCGCAAGGTTCTTTGATTAGTCCTCGCCTAATATAAAATCAGAAAGTCGTTTATTCGCTGCTTTTGGCTCGCTCAAGCGCTCGCAAATTAATGAAAGACTACATACTCTGCAGTTACGTCTTCCTTACCAAAAAAGTAAATTAATCTCGTTTCCTGGATAGCTGCTTAAATTCTCATGCTTCCTGTGAATTCTATACCTTGTATTCAAACATATTACAATTCTGCAATTGAAACTTTTCCAGTTGTAGAAGCATGAATTTACGTTAAACTCCTGTCTGGACCGTCAACCAAATGCTTTTTCTTGAGTTGCCCATCAATTATATATATATATATATATATATATATATATATATATATATATATATATATGTGTGTGTGTGTATCGGCAAGGCGCTCTTCCGGTTCCGAAGGGTAAGAAAAAAGGAGTCCATGTCTTCTTTAAATTGGGTCGGATTCCTCCTATTTCCTCCCAAGCACGTTGCGTCATGTAGAGTTATTCATGGTGCTGGTAGGCTGTTGTGTAGTTTTTCTGCGGTGAGTGGTTCCTGGATGTTCTGCCAAACAACGATTTTCGAACTGTATTTATTCTCGAAATTACGGTGTAAACTATAATTTCTCAGAAAGCTATTGTTAAAACCATAAAAAGAATGCACCAATCAGGATGAAGCTATTGTGTGCGGGAGATGCGACATGGTGCGCCTGCAGTAATTCCTGGGCAGAAATGTGACAATCTATATTCGACCCGAGATACGCGAGCACTGCGAACCAATCAGAAGCGAGTGTTTGTGACGGGAGAATTACACGTTAGGTTAGCAGATTAGGTTATTTGAAGCCAGGAGTGAAGATCGGAAATTTAGTGTTGATTTTTAAATATTAAGCGGAACTAGGCTGGGTAACAGTTCCTATTTTGATGATTATATATATATATATATATATATATATATATATATATATATATCTACCAACCCGATTTACCTTGTATTCAAACATATTGCAATCTTGAAATTGAATCTTTTCCAGTTTTAGAAACTTGAATGTATGTTAAACTCCTGTCTGGACCGTCAACCAAATGCTTTTTATTGTATTTCCCGTCACTTTTTTTTCATATGTATATATATATATATATATATATATATATATATTATATTAAATATTTATTTATATATATATGTAAATATATATAAATAATTATGAATATATATATATATATATATATATATATATATATATATATTCTCTTCATCGAGTCTAACACAGAGTATTTGTGTTACTGTATGAGATCAAACTTAATGGACAATAAATAATCCAATTTATTGGTCCAATAAATGTTATAGGGATTCCCTTTCTTATAAAAAGATTACCGTTTTCATTACCAGTGAGGCTCTGGTGTCCTGGAATCTAAGGAATGCAGACATCGTTTAGTGCTCCCACTTTAGTTAAATATCTGCAACAATCCCAAGCCAGCTGCGACGGAAATCTGTTCTTTAAGCGCAGTTAGGTTTTTTAATAAAATTATTTCTTTAATTTGCATATATCGTTACTTAAGGAATCTTTTGATTAAATATTTCTCTTAAAAATTAAATAATACACTTTATTTACCCGATCATGAAATTCTTGATTTAATATATAATTTTCAAAATTTTGTTACGAATATATATAATAAAATAAAATAATAATGATAATAGTATTTAACCAAGGACAAGAAGCAACGGTTCCAAGGCAAAGTCAAATCCAAGCAAACGATTCAAATCTCTGACGAAGAAAGAAAAGCAAGATCATAAGGAATGAAGCAATACTGGGCTAAGAGGAAGGCACAGAACATTAAAAAGTGATTGATTTAGTGTACTCCAAAGTTTGGTGAAACAAATAAAGAGATAATAATAATAATAATAATAATAATAATAATAATAATAATAATAATAATAATAATAATAATAATAATAATAATAATAATAATAATAATAATAATAATAATAATATTATTATTATTATTAATAATAATAATAATATTAATAATAATAATTACAACAATAATAAAATATGATATGAGAAGATACATAAATGCACTTTTCTTTTAATAGTTCTTGTCGTATTTCTAAAAATTTTTACTTAGAAATTGTACTTAGAAAGACAATTTGTGTCTTGCAAATGTAAAAGATACAATTTGCCTACCTTAATTTTAATTATTTACTACTTACACTAATTAGTAGGTACAATTGTATGTAGAATTTAACTTATTATTCAGATAATTCAAATAAAGGCAAAATTTGTTTCTAAAAATAATTATGCTTTATTTCACTTATTTTGAAAGTACCATTTCGATTGTTTGTTAAATATTTTGCACGAAAAATTGTGTACGCATTTCGTTTATATTAATATAAATTTTACGCAAAATATATTAATGAGTTTATATACATTCACTATTGTATAGTAAATACCTGTATGTAATTCACATATTGACAATAAGAAAGAATAACTAAGTTAAAAATATAATAAATATTTTCCATATTTTTTGTCAAAGGATATTCACAGAAGCATATCATCAAATGTTGTTCGGATATAAACAATTAAATGAATGAAAGCCACCAAAAATTTTCAATATCTCTATGGAAGTCTAATGAAAACATTAAAATATTGTAGCACATAAAATCTGCTTTTAACGTATCAAATTTATGTCTCATAAACCAAACAATGAGACATCCTCTTTGTGGCATCCTCCACTTGATTTACCATGCTTTGTACAGTCGCTCCATGTTGACGGTTATTGTTGTTCTTTTTTTGCTTTTTGTGCTTTTTTAAAGAATAGTTTTATTTGATCGCTATAATAACTTATTGAAATAAATTTTAAAACCACTTTCAATTGCTGCATTTTGAACAATGATTTCTTGTTAAGACTCTACACAATTTTGAAAATGTAACGATTTCGGAAACAAAATTTTATTTAAAAATATTTTACAGTATTAATAAAAATTTATCGAAATCAACTACATTTATATATATATATATATATATATATATATATATATATATATATATATATATATATACATTACAAATTTTCATAAATTATACATTTATTTTCATTGGTAAAGTTAAGATAATATTAAAACATAATTATTGACTGATTTTCAAATCTAATGAAATACTGAGTTATAATTTAACCACTAGATTTAGCATAGTGTAATATTATTTATTTTATTTTTGAAGTCAGCTGAGGTGAGCAGGTGATGGACTTAGCGATCCCACCGTACCTCTAGTACATACTGTTCTCACTCATCTATTCAAGACACATACTCTAAATAGCTTGGCTAGTTCTACAGTGTAAAGCGTAAGGATAAAATATCAAAAGATAGTATGAATACCTTTACTAGATACTGTTGTTGGAAAAGCGTCCGTTACTTCAGGGTAATTCGAAAAGAGTTTACCGATATTAGTGGGTATATAAAAAATAGTATATTTATACTTTATCTGTTTACATTGTATTAAAAGCAAAACATTAAACTTTAAACAAACTTGCAATTTTAATAATATTACTTGCACTGAAAATAAAATGAATAAACTGAAAACCATTTCTTATACTCTTGAGATAACAAACGTAATAAGAACGTAACAAAAACAATAATTTAAAACATGAATATACAACTAATATCTTAATAAATAATGTATAGGCATACAAAACTCAATAGATGCAAACATATTCGATATAATTATAATATATTCAAACTAAAAACAATAAATAATAATATATTCAAGTGATTATAATATAATATGGACACGATCTAACCTGTTAACCATTAAACTTTGTGGGATACTAATATGCAGGTCCGTAGGATGACTGGAAAGGGCTTAGAAAAGTGTTTACAGCGTTTAATACATTTTTAATATCTCTTGGTAGTTTAATAGTATTTTTATGAGTAACATTTCAGGTTTGAACTGCTATGACCGGCGATAGTGTTGTTTAAGCTTAATAAAATAATTTTCGATACCTTATTACTAGTAATGATAAAAAAAGAGCACCGAGTAAAAAAATACTACGTATCGAAAAAAGAATCGATACTTTACTGGCATCAGAGCTTCGGTTTCGCCCATAGTAAAACGATTTGTGTTGATTGAGTGAATTATTCTGGCGTGTGTCAGTCATAGTCTTAAGATACCTGACTAGCTTTCAATGTACTAGCCTTGTCTACACATGTATAGCCTTACCCATACATTCCTTACCCAATTCTAGCCTTACCTATACATGTACAGCCTTACCCATACATTCCTTACCCAATTCTAGCTTTACCAATTATATATGTACAGCCTTACCCATACATTCCTTACCCAATTCCAGCATTAGCTATATATGTATAGTCTTACCAATACATTCCTTACCCAATTCTAGCCTTACCTATACATGTATAGCCTTACCCATACATGCCTTACCCAATTATAGCCTTACCTATACAAGTATAGCCTTACCCATTCATTCCTTACCCAATTCTAACCTTACCTATACATGTATAGCCTTACCCATACTTTCATTATCCAATTCTACCCTTACCTATATATGTATAGCCTTTCCCATTCATTCCTTACCCAATTCTAGAATTAGCTATATGTATAGCCTTACTCATACATTCTTTATTAAATTCTAGCCTTACCTATACATGTATAGCTTTACGCATACATTCCTTACCCAATTCTAGCTTTACCTATACATATATAGCCTTACCCATACATTTCTTACCCAATTCTAGCCTTACCTATACATGTATAGCCTTACCCATACATTCCTTACCCAATTATAGAATTAGCTATATGTATAGACTTACTCATACATTCTTTACCCAATTCTAGCCTTACCTATACATGTATAGCCTTACCCATACATTCCTTACCCAATTCTAGCCTTACTTATATACACGTATAGCTCTTCACATACATTAGTTACCCAATTATAGCCTTACCTATACATGTACAGGCTTACATGTATATTCCTTACCCAATTCTAGCCTTTCCTATACATGTATAGCCTTACCCATACATTCCTTATCCAATAAATGGCTTGCACCTTACCTATACATGTATAGCCCTACCCATACATTCCTTACCCAATTCTAGCCTTACCTATACATGTATAGCCTTACCCATACATCCCTTACCCAATGATAGCCTTATCTACACATTTATAGCCTTACCCATACATTTCTTACCCAATGTACTAGTCTTACCTTACTTGTGTTACCCAATACATTAGCCTTACCTATACTTGCAAAGCCTTACCCATACATTACTTACCCAATGCTGCTTTATCCATACATGTAGAACTTTACTGATGCATGCTTTACCCAATGATAGCTTTACCCATACAGCCTTACCATTGTATTCCTTACCCAATGCTAAGCCTTACCCATACATATACAGCTTTACTCATATATTCCTTATCTAATGAACTTTCCTTACCCATACATATCTTATCCAATGTGTTAGCCTTACCCATACATTCCTTGACCTTTGCTAGCCCTACCCATATATGTACAGCTTTATTCAATACCTTATCAAATGTACTAACTTTACCCATACATTCGGGTCTGTGTATGCGCGTACATAACTTACTCAGCTACTCATGAGAGCTACATGAATTAGACAGTAAATTATATTAAGCAGGATCTTACTTCAGTATAAAAAGCTGACCATGTGGAGGTGCTATAATTCCTCAAAAAGGATCAAAAGAAAGAAAAAAAGAAAAATTAGCGGTGTTACCTACTTTGAGTTATTTCCAAATCCTAGGAAAGTGTTGTAACTGAGCATATCAGGAATATAAAAGCAGGAATAATAGATGTAGCAAGTTTGAAGTCAAAAGGTAACCTTGTAATTTCTTTCAATCTTTAATTAATTTATTATTGGTTTTTTATGTAAACATCAAGAGAATTAGTCAAAAGTAGTATTTAAGTTGTTAGTAAATTTTATGGTCACTATTAGGTTCATTTAAAATACTAATTTCGATTAAACTGTTTACAAAGAACAATACATTTTCTTTGTAGTTTTTGAAAATAGAAAAATTAACGTATTTATTATTTAGTAATTTATATTACAAAATTGATTTAAGAAATCAAATTATTTTCCTAATAAACAAAACAAATTGGTTACAAATTTTTATACTTTAAATAAATAAATATAAATATAAATAAATATAAATTTAATAAATAAATATATAAATATAAATAAATATATATATATATTTTAAATAAATAAAAGCGAATATTTTATGACAGGTTATAAAATATTCCAATAATCACAATTTAACATTATTTGGTAAAAGAAAGACTCGTTCTAAAAAAAAAGTTTCGTCTAAAGTGCAAAACTGTATTGCGAGGAAGTAAAACACTGGCGCTTACCATTACGTAGCTCGTGAACTGATGTGGCAGAATTTAATGTGGTTTCATTTGGTCCAGTACATTTGGCAACACGTTTAATGCTCTCCCCGCTAAAGTATTTTTATTTGCTTATAAAAGGCTGAAGAAGGGAGCGGTAAGTACTAATGTCACTACGTCAACATGGTTTTATTTTAAGTCCATTAAAGCGCGTTATATAAACGTTTGTAGTTATGCTTTGTTTTCCTATTATATATTCATTGTTCCGAGTAACGAAACTATATATATATATGTTATATACGTCTAGTAAAAAAAATTGTGTACATTTTTGTATTAGTCTACATGATAAAATTACTGTTATATATTTGATTATTGAAGTTACTTTTTATGACATCCAAAGTATTTTAGCTTCTTCTGTGTACACGGCGCCGGTTAGGCAATTCACATACAATGTACATTATACTCGTACACATAAGGCTACTTCTAAACAGTATAAATATATCTGAATGTCATTTAATTTTGTTCTTAACGTCCTATACTTTTACTAATTAGACATGCACAAGCGGCAAAAAAAACGGCAGTAACCCAGTTCCGAACAGACGACTTTAAAATGTGCAGATTATAGAAGCAGCAGATTTTGAAGGGGTCTTAGCCACATAGACTACCGAGAACTAAAAAAAACGTTGTTTATTTACAATTCCAACATATTAAATAAATTTATAATTGTTAAAATAAAGTAGTTCGAAGGATTCAAACTCCATATATTGTTAAATAGTTATTAGCAACATTTTATTAAATAGAGAATACAGGGATATTAATTACAGTAAATGAACGACAATAAAAGTTATTTTCTATGGCTTTTTTTAAATAAAAAAAAATGTAAGTTACGGTCATTTTCAAAATCATTGCGATTATTATGAAAAATGTAATATGTCTAAATATTTTGATTTACCACTAACACTATAATCAAATGTTTTGTGCTACGGTTTTCGCAACGAATGTCCGTTTTGTGTCATCTTTGTTTATCTTTAATTCCGATTTGTTTTGTGATAAATTGTAGCCTGTTTTATTGAAACATAGATGTTGTACCTGCAGAGTTCGTCTTCTGAACCAAGGTCAGTCATATCTCAACAATATCATTGTTGAAATAATATTTAAATTATTAATGTATACAAAATATCAATAATTATTGACCGAATCAGTTTAAAAAGTAGAATTGGTAAGACAATCCAGGCCAGTTCTAATATGTAAATTTTATTAAAACCATAAAGAGTAAAACCTCTGATTATTGTAAAGAGTAAATATATTTAATGTATTATATAGTGTGAAACCCGATTTTATAGGTAACAGTTTCAAATACAAAAATATAACAAAGTAAGGTCTATTGTACTAAATAACCTAAATTTAACTAATTACATTATTTTATGAACAAGCCATACATGTACTAAATATAACTGTAACATCAATTTTAGCAGAATTTCTTATTGACAGAAATAGTGTGCCTACATGATTTCACAATAACATTACTTAGGGAAGATATGTACAGTAAAACAAATAAAAGTATTGAACTAAAATTTAGTATATTATAATAATTAAATACCAGCAAAGGGTGTAATTTGAATTTTTTATTTACAGTATTAATGTTTTTTTACGTTCAATCACGGATAACAATTTCGTAAAAAAAGTACCATTCTCTTTTCCTTTTTTTTTTTTGTGGTTAGTACATATTTCATAGTCATTATATTTCAACTATAGTTCATAGTTTATAAAGAGGTGCTATAACATTATTCAACTTCTTGCAATGCATTGTTATATATTATTGGTTTCTTTTTCCTTTTAACTGCGGAGCTAGTTATCCCACTACCTGTATTTTAATACGACCATTGTTCAGTTTTTCACGGTTACAAGTAACCGTTCTCGTAATCGATATATGGGTTATTTTTATTTCCTAAAAAGATATTTGTATTTTTAAAAAAACAGTAATATGAAGAAGAGATGAAAAACCAACTTTATTTACATACGTACCGTGAAAATAATGTATAATATTAATTAATAGTTTCCGATTGATTTTTGCTTGTAAACAAGAGATTAACGTTTTTAAAATGTCGGCAGGTCCTTAGAGAAATTGATAATCATATTTTATTTTAGTGCATTTTAGGTTAACAAGACTTTCTAACCTAACAACGTATGCGTTGAAATAAAATTAGTTTGTAGCTGTGTTTTTGCTTTCTAACTTCTTCAAAACAAGTGACAGAAACAAATACCGATATTTTGATTATCTGCTGTTTAAATCTACTCAAGTTAAATTAATTATTCTTGCTTTAAAAAGTATCGAAAGTATCGAGGTTTTGATATTTTAGTGAGTATAAATGTTAGCCCCGTTTGTTGTTCGACAGCCTTCATATCTGTAATCAACATCTCGCCTTCTGTATTATACTATACCTGAAGTAATAATCAGGATGGTGGCAAAATGCGTCCTCGAAGATGCGCTAATAATGGATTTTTCTTTACAAAATATTTCTTTTGTGTATAACCACTTCACACCACTTCCGTAACATGTATCTACACCACGTCCGTGACATACACTCCGTACCACGTCTGTAATATCATTCCAACCACGTCCGCTACACGAACGCACATCACATCCGTAACATACACTCCGTACCACGTCCATAAAACGCAATCCAACCACGTCCGTTACACGAACTCACACCACATCCTTAACACACACTCCTCACCATGTCCGTATCATGCACTCCAACTACGTCCGTTACACGAACTCACACCACACCGTAACATACACTACTCACCACGTCCGTAAAACGCATTCCAATCACGTCCGTTACACGAACTCACACCACATCCGTAACACACACTCCTCACCATGTCCTTAATACACACTACCCACCATGTCTATAACACGCACTCCACATCACGTTCGTAACACGCATTCCGTACCACGTCTGTAAAACGCTTTCCAATCACGTCCGTTACACGAACTCACACCACATCCTTAACACACACTCCTCACCATGTCCGTATCATGCACTCCAACTACGTCCGTTACACGAACTCACACCACACCGTAACATACACTACTCACCACGTCCGTAAAACGCATTCCAATCACGTCCGTTACACGAACTCACACCACATCCGTAACACACACTCCTCACCATGTCCTTAATACACACTATCCACCATGTCTATAACACGCACTCCACATCACGTTCGTAACACGCATTCCGTACCACGTCCGTAAAACGCATTCCAATCACGTCCGTTACACGAACTCACACCACATCCTTAACACACACTCCTCACCATGTCCTTAATACACACTATCCACCATGTCTATAACACGCACTCCACATCACGTTCGTAACACGCATTCCGTACCACGTCTGTAAAACGCATTCCAATCACGTCCGTTACACGAACTCACACCACATCCGTAACACACACTCCTCACCATGTCCTTAATAAACACTATCCACCATGTCTATAACACGCACTCCACATCACGTTCGTAACACGCATTCCGTACCACGTCTGTAAAACGCATTCCAATCACGTCCGTTATACGAACTCACACCTCATCCGTAACACACACTCCTCACCATGTCCGTAACATGCACTCCAACTACGTCCGTTACACGAACTCACACCACATCCGTAATACACACTATCCACCATATCCATAACACGCACTCCAAGCCACGTTCGTAACACGCATTCCTTACCACGTCCGTAAAACGCATTCCAACCACGTTCATTACACGAACTCACACCACATCCGTAACACACACTCCTCACCATGTCCGTAACATGCATTCCAACTACGTCCGTTACACGAACTCACATCTCATCCGTAACACACACTCCTCACCATGTCTGTAACATGCACTCCAACTACGTCCGTTACACGAACTCACACCACACCGTAACATACACTACTCACCACGTCCGTAAAACGCATTCCAATCACGTCCATTACACGAACTCACACCACATCCGTAACACACACTCACCATGTCCGTAACATGCACTCCAACTACGTCCGCTACACGAACTCACATCTCATCCATAACACACACTCCTCACCATGTCCGTAACATGCACTCCAACTACGTCCGCTACACGAACTCACACCACATCCGTAATACACACTATCCACCATATCCATAACACGCACTCCAAGCCACGTTCGTAACACGCACTCCTTACCACGTCCGTAAAACGCATTCCAACCACGTCCATTACACGAACTCACACCACATCCGTAACACACACTCCTCACCATGTCCGTAACATGCACTCCAACTACGTCCGTTACACGAACTCACACCTCATCCGTAACACACATTCCTCACCATGTCCGTAACATGCACTCCAACTACGTCCGTTACACGAACTCACACCACATCGGTAACACACACTCCTCACCATGTCCGTAACATGCACTCCAACTACGTCCGTTACACGAACTCACACCACATCCGTAACACACACTCCTCACCATGTCCGTAACATGCACTCCAACTACGTCCGCTACACGAACTCACACCTCATCCGTAACACACATTCCTCACCATGTCCGTAACATGCACTCCAACTACGTCCGTTACACGAACTCACACCACATCCGTAATACACACTATCCACCATATCCATAACACGCACTCCAAGCCACGTTCGTAACACGCACTCCTTACCACGTCCGTAAAACGCATTCCAACCACGTTAATTACACGAACTCACACCTCATTCGTAACACACACTCCTCACCATGTCCGTAACATGCACTCCAACTACGTCCGCTACACGAACTCACACCACATCCGTAATACACACTATCCACCATATCCATAACACGCACTCCAAGCCACGTTCGTAACACGCACTCCTTACCACGTCCGTAAAACTCATTCCAACCACGTCCATTACACGAACTCACACCACATCCGTAACACACACTCCTCACCATGTCCGTAACATGCACTCCAACTACGTCCGCTACACGAACTCACACCACATCCGTAATACACACTATCCACCATATCCATAACACGCACTCCAAGCCACGTTCGTAACACGCACTCCTTACCACGTCCGTAAAACGCATTCCAATCACGTCCATTACACGAACTCACACCACATCCGTAACACACACTCCTCACCATGTCCGTAACATGCACTCCAACTACGTCCGTTACACGAACTCACACCTCATCCGTAACACACACTCCTCACCATGTCCGTAACATGCACTCCAACTACGTCCGCTACACGAACTCACACCACATCCGTAATACACACTATCCACCATATCCATAACACGCACTCCAAGCCACGTTCGTAACACGCACTCCTTACCACGTCCGTAAAACGCATTCCAACCACGTTAATTATACGAACTCACACCACATCCGTAACACACCTCCTCACCAAGTCCGTAACATGCACTCCACGCCACACCCGTATCACGCAGTCTGTGCCCACTCCGTAAGACGCATTCTGGTCCTTAACACTCACTCTATACTACGATTGTTCAATATTGTGAAATAATGTTGGTATATTTTCCAGATAACGTTTCATTCATTACCTTGTTGATTCGATTCTTTAAAAACGTCAATCTATTTTCAGAAATCAGAAATAAACAATATATCTGAACACGGAAAATAAAAAAATAACCTACAGTAACGTAATATTGTCCACCTGTTATGAATTCAGTAAATCTTACAAATGCTGTTTTTCTGATTATGTTTGACAGTCAGTTATCCGAGGTAAAAGTGTTCACATGCAAATCCATAAATTCCTGTTGGCCCCTCACGTGGCAGCATCGCATGCCTTTGATACACAAATTTCCTTAATATAGTTTATCTACAAACAAGTTACGTGCCTAAACTTAATTGGTTTTAATTTGAGGCCAAAAGCAATTATCTCCAGATAAATCGATAAATACAAGGATTACTGGATAGGCGGTTGTTTGTTGGCGCTTACTGTATTTTTATATATTAGGCACGTTGGGGGAAACTCTACGTGATCAAATCAATAATTTGTACAGTGGTGTATGATGTACTTCACTATATGATGTAAATAATTTTTGAAAAAAAATTTTCATGTTATTATATACTTGGAAGAGAGAGGGGAAAGAGAGAGAGAGAGAGAGAGAGAGAGAGAGAGAGAGAGAGACAGACAGACAGAGAGAGAGAGAGAGAGAGAGAGAGAGAGAGAGACAGACAGACAGAAAGACAGAATATTTTTTAACATAAAAAATTGTATATAATTAATTTATTTTCTTCTTTATAAACAATCATTACTCGTACTGTGCTTTAAAAGTAATTAATTTATTCAATTAAAATTGTGAATCATTTTAAATTTGTTTTTTCCTACTTATTATTTATCTGGAAACAGACAACTAAATTAAAAGCTATTTAACTGACAAAATTACGAGAGTTTAATAAACGTTAAAAATAAAACAAATGAAAACGAGAGATTTATCTAAGACAAAGGGTCCAATAAATTCAAATTTATTCTTTGCATTTAAAACTTGAATTATTTAAGAAATACCTCTTTGCTGTATTTTATTATAAGATTTTATCTATAATTCCCCTTAAGTTATGTTATTTTCAGAAATACCAGTAGTACGTCTTGTGAATACTTGGTCATAATAATATTAACTACTGACATACGTATGCTAATCACTGTAATTACAGAATATTTGACAAGTATTTTTTATGTAAATTTAAATTACTTATATTTACCGATAGTAAATGGTGTAAGCCGCCTCGGTGGTCTAGTGGATAGCGTACTAGGCTTTCACCCCGAGGACCCGGGTTCGATTCCCGGCGAGGGCTTGGCATTTTCATACGCTATACATCATCCCATCGTCTGAATTAGCCCAAGTGTGCACAACAGTCAGACATTAAACACCAAAAAAAAAAAAATAAAATAAAAGTAAATGGTGTATCATGAATTATTACTTTCTGTTCTCTTAACTATCTTAAAGTATTTCTTGCACAATTAACTGCATTTCTTTAATTACTTAACGTTTATAGCAATAACCTTAACCACCTTCCTAACAGTGTTTTGTATTTTATTAAAACATATTTTTCGAAATTTGTTAACAGTTTTTATTCAATTGAATTGAATTTTAATATATCACGTCAACATTAACTTCAAATAAACAGAACATTTCGTCATGTTTTAATCTTCATTAAAACAATTCCATCTTTCTCTATCTTAATTCATTAAAAAAAGGGAAATCCTTTCCTCATATATCATTAAAATACAAGAATGTTTACTTTAAAATTATATGCTTTGCCCTTTCACCAACTAACAGTAATATATATTATTTATTACGGACGTTACAGATAAATTAGATAGATTTTCTTACATTCCAAATTTATCGCAAAGTGAACTATTGGAACAACTGCTATTGTAAATCTTAGACCCAGGGCCGTGAAATATGGACCAATCCTGACCATCGAGGCTCCTTTTAAAAGGATGCTTTATTTATAGTCTCAAAAATATTTATACGATATTTGGATGTTTATTTTTGCTTTGAAATAACCAAAGCAGGAAAAAACCAAAGCAGCTGATAATTTCTATATTATCATCTGTTTTTTTATTTATGTAAACAACTGTTGTTCAAATATATAATGAATATAGCTGAGGTCAGCTGTATATATTTTTCAAATTTAAGTACGTTTTGGGAATATTATTGATGGACTAAGGAATGTAAAAACGATTAAAATTTGACAAACTGCTGTAAATTAGAAAGACAAATTACATCCAATTTTTTAACAACATTCATACTTTACGCAGGTTTAAGTACAGTTTACTTGAAGTGTACAGTTCGGAAACACTGCAGACATAGAGATGACTTAGCTGCATCAACCACCGAGCCCTAAGAACAATTTGGGTTTCTTTTAAATAATATAAATATTTTTCCGTATATTACAATTACAGATATTCGTGATTTGAATCCAGTGGAAAATGTAAACAAATTAGTGAGTATGTTGAGTATAATGATCTGCCTTCCCTAACTTCGTCAAGCTAGGGAAGGCATATCATTATACTGAACATAGTGACAATAATCCTAGTTGAAAAGAAGAAGATTATAAAAAGAAATTAGTGAGTCTTTATGAATACACTAAATTAAGAACTACTTTGTACTTGTACACAAATGTTGCTCTTGTAACAAAAACAAGATCTCCAATGAAATGTTGATAATGACTCGGTCAATATAAACATATAGTAATTATTTATACACTTGTGTTTTGGCACCTTCAACACAACATTTGTCTAGTATTATTTAATGCTTGTAATAAAATAGTTTTGGTAATACTGAAGGATCTTGAAGAATCTTTATCGCCCGCTTTGCCTTTTCAGTTATTTCAAAATAGTAGCCAACTTCAAATCACAAAAAAAAATTCTTAAGTTATATTTTTTGGAAAAATATTATACTTCTAATTTCGTAATCAGCGTAAATTATATTATAATATTATTTCTATTAAAATTTGAAATACACATACAACAAGAAGTCCCTCTCCTGGAATTACATTATCATACGGTAATTAAACCAGAAGCCTTATATGCAGCTGAAACATTATCTCTCACAACCCAGGGCCCACTTGAAAGGCTAGAGATCAAAGAAAGAAAGATATTACGAAAAATCTTAGGCCTCAAATTCCGTAACAACCAATTACTCCACATCAGTAATGAAACTCTTTTCCAAAAAATTGAAACACTATCAGACACAATAAGAAAAAGGAAAATTGATTTTTATGGGCACATCCTCCGAATGGACAAAAATAGACTAACCAAAATATATTTGACTACTTTCGCAGTAGAAGAGCCAAAGCACTTTGGTTTAGAGAAACGGAGAAAGACATAACAGAACTACAAATCACTGGCACTATGCTCATGGACGGAACAGCCAAAACAATAACCAAGGACAAGAAACTACAGTTCTAAGGTAAAGTCAAATCCAAACGAACGATCCAAATCTCTGACGAACAAAGAAAAAGCAAGATTACAACGAATATACTGGGCTACGAGGAAGGCACAGAACATTAAAGTGATTGATTTAGTGTACCCCAAAGTTGGGTGAAACGAATAAAGAGAGAAAATTTGAAAATTAAATTTCAACAGATTTTAATCACTTTTACAAAAACGATTAGAAATTTATAAAAAAAAAATATTTTTTATATTCATTCTCGCGTTACTATTAAACAAATAAATAATAAAATAATTTTTAAAAAAATAAAGATTGGTGTTATGTGATGTAATTGAATATTGTTATTTTGGATGATTCTGGCTTATTACCTAAGCAAGAGTGCTTTATCCTTTTATTACTTTAATATAATTATCTTGATTTATTTATGCAATTGTAGCACTTTTTTGTGAGAAAAAAGTACACATTCACGATATCGTGAATAACACTTAAAAAGTAGTCACGTTTACGGAAAAAAAAGTTAATTAGTGTAACAGTAAGCAGCTTGTTTTTAATGCACTTGTGACTCGTTGCTGCAATTTAAGTGTAAAAAATTAAGGGATGTAAGTTCAAATCCTGCTACAGAACGTAACTTTTTTATACTCAATATGTCTTAAAAATTTTGTAAATAAATAACGTTCATTATAAATATTTAAAATACAAATAATGTCATTATATTACATGCCTGATATTAAAGTATAAAATATTTTAGAGTCTTCAAAAATATCTATATCTTGCACTTTGCATATCAATAATTTAATAGATATTAATATTATTAACTAATTTAATCTAATTGTTCTACATGCCCGGAGAGCCATCATAATTATTATGGAATAAGATTTAGATATATTGTAAAAGGTTTATGTTTTATATTTGTATAATGTGTAATTGTCCATTTTATTTAAAATCAGTTATGCATACTTTCAATTCAGCAATGAGATCAGTACTTTAATTAGACCAATACAAATCAGCAATGAATAAGTATCAGATTTTTTTAAAGAATTTATTTATGTCGGCAACTCTCTCGACAGTTTTTTTTTTTTTGTAATGGTATATTTCAATCTAAAATTTTGTAAAAGTATTAAAAACAAGACAATATAATTAGTATATATTTATATATATAAAATATATATACACTATATATATATATATATATATATATATATATATATATATATATATATATATATATATATATATATCTCCTATTATAATATTTGGTTACGTCTAGTAGTAAGTTGTATTAGAAGTTTTGCATTTAGCTAGTAAAGTTTGAATATCGTATTTGTTGATCACATCAATCAATCAACCCTGTGGCAGTTGTACTTCAACATCAGTTGACAAAGATTGATGTACATTACACCTAAACATTAACAAGTACGGTGCTGTTATTGGCCACATTTAGCGAAACGAAATCAGAATAACAGTACAAATAATAACAAATTTTAATAATAAACTTTTTTAAACATTTAAGCAAACGATTTAGTTTTTCACTAATTTTATTTACAATATTATGCCAATATACTTGTACTTAATAAGTAAAAATAGCATGATTTAATTACATAATGTATTTTGAAAAAAATGGTTTTCCTAGGCACACATTTTTAAGATGTTTGAGGTACTTTGAAAATGTTTCTTTCCTTAACTAACTTTAAGTATAATATAAGATGTCTTATTACTTCAGTTATCCATTCATTTTCTAAATGTGCTATGTAGTTTTTCAGTCAACAACAATCGGAAAATTTCTAATTTTAGACATTTTCCGAAATCACATTTTGTTAATTGTTGTCCACAAGTAAAAAAACAATTCAAATGGATCTCTTTCCCTCTCGCTATTTCTCTCTCTTTCTCCCTCTCTCCTCTCTAGACGGTTAGAGAGATATAATAAAATTAAAAGTTGTTTATTTAAATAAAACTGTCAATTTCTTCACTACGTACTTATTAATATTCATAATTCTTACAGGGAAAACATGTTGTTTAATAATACCCTAATTTACAAAATAATAACATGAGTTATCCTATATTTTGTAATGCATATATTTTTTTTTAAATAAATTTGGGCTTCCATATAAACTTTTATGTTTGTTGTTCAAAACTATTATTAATAAAATTAAGTTTTGAATTTAAATAATAATTATATGTCTCCTGTAAATTGTCGTACGTTATATTTTTTTAAAAAATCAAAAATTTAAAAATGTTAAGTTTTCTTATTATTAACACCACTTTACTAAAGAAATGAAGAAATTGATTTTATACGACAAAGAAGCCAAAAGCAATAATATTTGATATTTTTGGAAGCGGAGAAAACGCTGCAAATACAATATTTATATTTGATGGATCCGGTATGTCCACATTGTCTATAACGTCAACATATCCTTATAGTTAAGAAAACAGAGCAGTTACTAGACGACCTAAGGCGACTTAAGTCGATATATTATTTTCTTTATTTTCTGACAACGTTTCTCCTAGAGCCAGATGAAATAACTGTTATTTTTATCCATACGTTATCTTGCAAAAACAAACTGTTAATTTACAGTTTATATAGAACTATGAAATATTACAATATTATTTTCTTTATTAAAATATTAAATTTTATGTTATACACAGGGTGACTGATACACACAGAGTAAATAAAAATAGTATTATATTCAGTTCTTGCTCACTAATTTTGTAGTAAGGAAGAATATTAAGCTAAAAAATTGGAAACTTAGCTATTTTTATGTTCTAAATAGTGTATTGTTTTGAATATTGTATTCAATTTTAAATTTGCTTATTTTGGAGAGTCGTACATATTTATCAGTAGTTGTAGGACATATAATTTGAAATTGGTTTTAAAATGCTTTTCATATTGAACCTAAGTTTTAAAGCACTGCTGCTTAAATAGTAAAATTATTTTTTTTTTTACCTACATCTGAACTAATATTGCCATGTTTTTTTTATACGAGTAAATTCATTGTAAATAAGGCCTAAAATTAATCTAATGGTTATGTAGTTGATGCCAATAAATAACTTGGAGAAAAAATTGGTTCTTAGTGAACGCTTAGAAATATAAGGAATAAAATGCAAACACTTACGTAAAATTATAAAATAAGCTGGCGCAACAAAATTTCACAAATAAAAGTTTGACGATGTTGAACATTTTGTAAAACAGAATGAAAATAATAATGTTCAATTAAATTTTAAATGACCGATATTGAAACTTAAAATCAATAAATTTTTAATCTTCGATTAGAAGTTAATGATTGTTTTAGAAAGTGAAATTGATGAGTTACTTAAAAATTAATTTTTAATAATCGAATAAAACGTTACTGATTGTGTTTGAAACCGGCTGAAAACGTTTTTTTGAATAATAGTAAATAAAATAGTTTAATTAATGAGTAAAACATTTACATTCTACAAAATCATTACACAAATATTTTCACGTTAGCTTTTTTCTAAAAAAAACTGATTTGAATGTAAGTACAAAATCAATAAAAATTTTATTATTTTCACAAAATACATTCGCCAGATTTTTCTGAAATGTTTGCATTAGTGAAGAATCATATTAAAAACCAGTATACCAAATATTAAATGAATCATGATTATTAAAACTTAATTAAACAATTTTGAAGCATTAAGGCAATTTTTTTAGTTTTTTTTATAATAGTAATTAAATCAAAAATTTTAAAGACATTCCGGTAATTCTTACCTATATTTCTTTTCAAATTTATTGAATAAACTTAAACAAAATTTATTCGAAAGCTTCAGGGCATTCTTTGGAGAAAGTTATACTTTTTATAGCTTTTAACGGAAATGAAAACAAAGCTTTCTCTATAATTCGGTCTACAACGTTCTACGCCGTCTTCCGATCTCCAACCTCCACCGATTGCGGTCCCACCACAGGTCTTCTTTAGATCCCTTTTTTAATTTCCTTTTCAACTCCCTCTCTCCAGCTCAGTCTCAGCCTTCCTCGTTTTCTTCTTCCATTTACAAGATTTTCGTTCGCCATTGCATGATTTTTTTGGGAATTCGCTTATCCGTCATTCTTTGTACATGCCCGTACCAAACCAGTTGTTTTGTTCTTATGTCCTCTACAATTGTATGCCTTACGTCCATTATATTCCGTATACTTTCATTTCTCACTCTCTCTTTTCTTGATCTTCCTGCCGCTCTTCTCCAAAAGTCCATCTCAGTAGCCAACAGCATTCTTTCTGTGCTGCTCTTAATTGCCCATACCTCACTACCACATGTTATAATGCTTTTTACAATTGTGTCATAAATTCTTTTTTTATTCTCTTTTGAAATGTTTTGATCCCACAACAAAGCTTTCTATATAGTCTAAATGTCATTAAGATTTTCTATGTGACAGATATTACAAAATTAGATTATTTAACAATATTTTTCAGTAGGTCAAGAAAATGTTGTTATTTAAGGAGAGAGAAACACATACCTTTTTTTTGTTTCACTATTAATGAGTTCTTAAATGATTTTTTGGTTTCTGAAAAATTAAATTAAATTTTTAATAATTTCTGCACTGAAATCTTAACTAAAAGGATAATTAGTAATTTTCTTTTTTAATTTAAAAAAAATGTTTGTTAGAAAAAGACAAACGACATCTACATGTTAAATGTCTTCAGAAACGATCAATTGGCTTACTATCCTATGTTTTGTACATACGTGCAAGTCATTCATGTTATCGAAAATTCACCAAAATATTACGATAAACCAACTTTTTAAATTCACATTTTTTTACTTAGGATAAAATGTGTAAAGTAATAAATAAAAAAGAATAGTAAAATATATATTTTTGATTTTATTTGTTATATTGTAAAGTATTTATTGCATGTAAAAAATGCAATGACGATGTTCAATTAACAAAGATTTTATAAATAGTTTAATAATTATTTTGTTTCCGTGATAATAAAAGGAAGAAATACTTTAGTGCTGTTGTTTTTAGAAATCAGTGGCTAAACGATTAAAAAATATGTTTAATGTTTAACACTTGGAATTGAATTTAAAACATAAAAAAATAGTTTCCTCATTCCTATTGCTCAATAGCAATTATTAACCTCTAATATTTTTCTAAGATTAAATGAGAAACTGCTTTTATTTTTGGTTCTAACTCAGGTATTTCTTATGATGATTTGATAGCTCATTTTCTCACAGAAAGTTTGTGTAGAAATCGGCAATGATGAACAATATTAAACACGATTTCCTAATACTTGTTAAAAGCTTTTTTTAAAAGAATGAATAATTATTTTTTTAAATATTTATCATAATTGAAGAATTATTAGTGAACTTAATGGGTCATGTTCAATATTTATGGTATAGAAAAAATCAAATAGCTTTTCCTTTTCAAAAATGATTTTACAAAATAAATAAAAGCAATAATTAGATTTTGTTTTATTACGTCCTGATTTGGCTTGCACGGGCGGACGAGGTGACATCGCATGTTACACAAATATTCTTTGCAATTAATTGTTAACCCATAAACAGGGAACGTGACTAACCTTAATTAAATGTAACTAGAGGCTGAACCGACGGCTTGTAAAATCGATAACCCAACACTCTGCGGGACGAGGAAACTGAAAACTTAAACACATATGCAGGAGAATAAAATCTATTATCAATACTGATTAAACGTTATTAAAAATTTACAAGAAATATTGAAATTCTGTCAATCAATTTTGTGCATACAATGAATATAGTTATTGTTAAGCTCTTTTAAACAACAATAATTGGTCAGTTTTAATCAATAAGGTTCAAGTCTGAAAAAATAATGTTCTATGAAAATTTAATAAAAAGTACTTTAAATATATTTTGTATACAAGTCATTACTCAGTTTTTCATTAGAGGATTTTTTTTAAATATCTGATATAGTTTTGATCTCTAAATTAGTTTTTAAAAATAGAATGAATTTGTTTAATAAACTGTATCTGTATTACAGAAATAATTAAAGATATCCTAAAAATTTTCTCGTTGCATATTTTCTAACTGGTAATTATTGGAGTTTCATAACTGCATTTATTGGATTAAATAATGTATTCTAAATAACGTAAATGTAGGTTAAATGTAAAATATTAAATTAACCGTAACAAACGTTCCTTGCAGCTGAAATTTGAGGAAAATGTATGTTTTCTTTGAGTGCTCTATAATTTTTAGTACTGTACTTTTTAAACAATAAACATTTTTTTTTTAAATTACATTTATTGTTTGATAGAAGTATTTAATTTTTATATTTTAAAATAAAACTCCATTAGTGTCAATTTTTATGCTTTTTATTAAAGTGACAAAGTGTTCGGAACCGATCTAGGTCGAGTGATTGCACAGTCTAGGCTATGTGTTTATGGTCAGTTTTATCACCAAAGTGGGCTACATTTTTAGTGCTCCAAATATAAATTATAATTTTATGACTGAAGTGCTACTGACAGCTCAAAGGACGAAGGACGTTTTTATAGTCTACCTTTTGAAAATAAAATAATATTCCAGCAAAAATATTTTTGCAGATTATGACGATAAACTCACTCGTCCAAATCTTTCATGCAATTTTATGTTTTTAAAATTGAGCTAATATTTCCGCATGCACTTTTATGTATTTACTTACAAAACGTGGTGCTCAAGCTTCATTACGTGTAAATATTATAAAGTAATGCCTGGGTTATGTTAATATTTTACCAACTGCCATATTTTTTATTAAAACAAAAATTATTCATAATATTATTATTTGATATCTTCTTATATGGCAAACATTATTATTCAATATGGCAAAAATTTCAAATTTTCTAATATTAAACGTAATATTTAACAATACCTTTAATCCTGAAAAAAATATAATAGCCGAAACTATTCGATATTGTGAACATTAATCATTAACGCTATTATTAACAAAACAAAAAACCAATATTCTTATCAAAATATCGAAAAAATACTTTATTATTGCTTTATTATTATCTAAAATTGTCATTGTTATTCAGTATCGCAAATATTGTTCAAAATCTCCAAACATCTCAGATAGAAAATGTTAACCAATGCAACAAATATGAACTAAATAAACATTAGTTCAATAACTAACTTTATTTTATGTTGTTAATATTATAAAAAAATTATTTTTTCCACTATATCCAAAACTCTATATAATTTTATTCAATATTGCCAACATTACAAATTTTGCAGAATGTATTGAGTAACAAAATCGTTATATAAATTCTAGCAGCAAAATAATTGAACCAAGCGACTGTAAGATACTGTAAGATTTCTTCGTGTAAAATGTTAGTTGTTTGCATAAAATATCTTAGTGTCAAAGCATTATTAGATAGTTAGTGCTTTGACCCAATAACCTGACGTCGCAAAAATAAATACTTTATTCTACCGATATGGATAATTTCTTGTTTAAAAGAAAAAGCTCTTTTCTGAACATATATGTTAACATTAGCCTAAATTAGAACAGAATTTATAAATCAATTTTCAAATTAATCAACAAATTTGATTCCATACAATATGCTGTTCTGAAGCTCATAACACAGGTGATAAGTAATGACGAATAAACAAAATATAAAACTTTTAAATAATAAAAATTATCTGTAGGATATGAAATAAAAGTAATATAATGATATTACGTAATAATTTAGTTTATTAAATATAAATTAACTATTTTAATAAATCATGTTTTATATTTATAATGTTCTAGATGAGAAATTCCTTAAAGATTGGACAAAAACGTAAGTGAAATACTCACTAAAACGTTAAATAGTTATTAAAATCTAAACGTTTCAATAAACAGTTTAAATATAAATTTAAAATGGGTTGGATCTAAGAAAAACCCATTCATAAAAAAATAATGTTAATGTATAATCAATATTACCGGTAAATAATAATTAACTATCAATTTCGTTAAATTTTAATTGGTACAGATCAACATAAATATTACATAAGTGTAATACTACGTATTTTAAGCATAAAAGAAAAGCTGTTAATTAGTTATTAACACCATCCTATGAATCGAGCTATTTGATTAATATCAAACCCTCCTTCAGGAAACAGATCTGTCTGCAGCTATTGGTGAGAGAGGAGTAAGGAAGGATTAAGGATATCCAGCCCAGCGCACAATGTTCATTTCACTGATAAATCTGAATATTGCCAAGCTGGGTTATGGGGAGGGGGGAGGTTAACAGTCTTACATTAATTGAATTTTGATACACAGTAGCATTAAGATAAGAAGCAAATAATAATTTTACTAATGTTTTTCAAGTGCAGAAAGGCTTTGTGGTATTTTGGTGTGTTGTTCTACGCAAAATGTCTAAATTTTAAGTTTAAAGAACAGCTCGACACTTAACACAAGAAAACGAATAAAATTGTTACAAAACGTTTAACTATTAAAAAAAACTAGACGACTTGTTAATAAGAGAAACAAATATATGGTTTTTTATAAAGAAAGAAAAATATATCCAGATCCGTTTTTCTATAAGAAAAATAATTAAACAAGTTTCGTTTTATAACTTGCAACTTTTCTCCATTTAACACATTCAAAATCCAACTTTTTAACAGTAAATTATATGCAGTTGAAATATTACGTGTTATTATCGTTTCGAAAAACCATTTCTAGGAAAAAATCGTTTTTCGTTTACATATTTCAAAATTGCATTATTTTAAACTTTATGACGTCACGTTCCGGAAAGCATATATTTTACAAAACATTTTCAACTTTCTTGCAAAAAAATGTTAAATTTTTATCTAGCTTTAATAATAACGACGTTCAGGACAGAACATAGAAATAGATTTTTACTCCATGTTTACTCTGTTAAAAAATAAAAGCTGTTTTAATATTTATAGAAATAAAATAAAGGTTATTTTTTGTTTATAAACCGGTTATTCTATCAGAGAAATAATAAAATTCTTCTTTGTTTAACGTTAACAAGAAAACGTTTTTTTTTTTGTTTGTTAAATGTTTTTTTTTTAAATTAACGAGATTTTCAGATATTTGAGGTTAAAATGTATAAATAGCCGCTATTTTGAAAAAATTTTGGAAATTGGAAAGTATTTCTCAAAGTGGGGCTTTACAACACCACGTAATATGATATTTTTTTCAGTTAAACACACAAAGTAGTGATTGCATAGAAATATTAACAATTAGTATATATATATATATATATATATATATATATATATATATATATATATATATTAAACACACAAAGTAGTGATTGCATAGAAATATTAACAATTAGGATATATATATATGTCAAAATCTTTTTTGCATGACAATTTTATTAAACTGTATAAACTGATATATTTTCCAGCAATGTAAATAACAGACAAATTGAACAAACTTTAAAGTAAAAACTACTAAATTTGCAATAACTTATATTACATTCCATATAGTAGTTTTTAAGAAAATTCTAGTTATATTTCAGCCCTTTAAAAATTTCGAATATAACAATAATTGGTTCCGTATATTTCAAAAGTGTTAAGCTAATATTTGATCAAAATCCTTTCAGTTACCTAGTATGCAATGTGTGTAAGGCAAACATAAATTAGATTAGTTATTTATTACCATAACAAAATTGATGTTTTACTTTTTAATCTCCGTCTATCTCCAATATTTACGCAACACTACTAGAATCTAGCTTCAATGTGTTGATAACAATTTCTAATACTATCTCAGATTATTATTACATATTCTTCTATAGAAGTACAGTCGATGAGAAGAGATCAAAACATCTCAATATCAGTAAAACCTGAAACCAGTGAAGAATGGGCAGCACTGCAGGGAAACATCGTCAATATATTTCTTTTCATAGGTTTTCTTTTCCTCAAACCAAAGGATTGAATTTGATTGATGTATCCCAAAGTATTAACGGGCTGATGGGAAACTGTACTCCATGATTAGAAGACCATCAGCCAGGTGGAGCATGGACTGTGTTTCAGATGGTGCAGGTCTGACTCCCGTAACACCCTGGGACTCACTCTAGCACTATGGTTTGAGGATGCACATGAACAAAATGGGGATGTACTATGGAGAAACTGGTTGTTGGTTGTACAGGAAGTAAAAGGAAACTGCAGACCACATAATCTATTTTTGTGAAATTCTTGTTTCACTGCGTTTTTGACTACGTAACAAAATGCTGCTTATCAGAATCGTTTATCGTTTATGTGAGACAGTATATTGTGAAAATATAAAGAAAATGCTTTTAATTTTAATGAAATTGAGTTCCATTTCCATTTCTTCAACTTGTATACAATAACTTATTACCTGCTCGTTTAATAAACTTTGAAACAAACATATTTTTGTCATTAAAACAAAGAAAAAAGGTGTATATTGGAAAAAAAACAAATTAGCGAATGTTTAACAAAGAAAGTTAAATAAAATAAACGACGCCGTAAACAAGGAACGAGCAGAGAAACCTTTTTATTTATAGCTTATAAATAGTTACGGCCCAACGGTGAACTAGAATGGAATATTTTTATGCTTCAGCGAATATTTTTAATATGCATTTTATGCGTTTGTATTTAATGTCAGCGTGTTCTGAAAATATGTTTTTGGACATTTGTTCTGCAGGAATTCAATTATTTTATGAATGTGGTTTTGACAGTAAAACCTAATAATTGATTGATTAATGTTTTAAAAGTAAATGCTTTCTGATTTTTCAGTTATCTTTGGTTAATTAATAAATCTATGCAATGGTTTTAATGGTAATTAAATTAAATAATAAAATTAAAATTTCTATTTTTTTGTTACACACTGTTAGCATGTTTTTTTTTAATCGACAAGTATGTAAACCTCTTGATGCCTTCTGATACCGCTTCCTTAGACACAAGAAAGTGCACTTTAGTTATATGTCTTTCGTGAGCCTTCGAAGTTTTTTCTCAATTTTTTTCTTTTTTTATGTATACTCAATAAATTCAACAATAAATATTTAATTATAACTAATGTCATTACACTATATAAGCAATAAATTTATAATAACAATTTAAACATTGTGTACAGTAAATATATTTTGCACATTGTATATAAATAGATTCATTAATAAATGTTTCAATTATTTATAAACGCCTTTTTATTATACTCCCACTATTGTATTTATTACATAATTAACAATTTGATATATTGTAAAATATTCATAATTCATCTTTAAATAAGATATGGGTAAAGTGTTCATTTTCTTTAATAACAGTTTTGTATTATTTAAATGTTGCAATAACCTCAATAATATAATATTGCACCGGTACAAAATAACATTAACACGTCAGTTTTTCATTAAAAACAATCACAAAAAATCATTTTTTTAATTGAAAATTCATACTTCTGTCGACTAGTGATTTGACTACATATATATATATATATATATATATATATATATATATATATATATATATATATATATATGTGTGTGTGTGTGTGTGTGTGTGTGTGTGTGTGTGTGTGTGTGTGTGTGTGGTGTTGCTTCTGTTGAAGGCACTAGCACAATAGTTTATGGTTTGACTCAACGACATCCCAATAATCTTGACTGTTGTAGATTTTCTAGTTTTCCTTACTGTACTAAATCTATTCAAACCTCGGCAAAGAATTAAACCGAAATAAGACCGCTTAAAACTGACCATAAAGGCATAAAGTTTAAATGAACAGAATTGCAAACAGTGTAAAAATAGGAAGGTAAACACAATGAATAAACATTGGGTACATCTTTTACTGCGAACCGACGTTTTTTATAGGGTAATAGGGTAACCGGATGCATTTTCAATCCAGTTAAACTAATCAATAAGCGCATTTAAAGTTCGTTTCCATCCGTTGATAGTCAAAGAATTGATTTTTTTGCAACCTGATACTAGTAATGTACCGACATCTCCCCATTAACTTGTATGCCATTTGGGAGGCTAGCAAAGCCGCATATAGGCTGCAGGATAGTGTACTCCAATTATTCTCAACTTTGAGGCATTCTAGAATTACAGAAAAATATAAAGTCCTAATTTTAATTATGAATGCTAATCATAAGACCAAAAAACACATGGTTTCTACATATTTTGATGTCAAGATGACAATTGCAAAGAAAGATCGTGTATTAAGAAAATCTGGAGACCTATTATGGTACACAGATGGCTCTAAGACAAAGGCAGGCACTGCTGCTTGGATGTACTCTCTGAGTCAAAAAGAAAACTTTTGTCCTGGTACAGTATGCTAACTATATTACAGGCTGAAATAATTGTCATTAATGACTGTGTTCGGACGTATTTGAAACGGGCCTTCAAGGAGACTCGTAATCATATTTATACCGATAGTCAGGCAGCGGTCAAAGCACTTGCGAATACTACAATTCGGTCCGAGCTGGTCTGGAAGTGTTGCGAGAACCTCAACCGAGAACCTCAAGTGTCCGAGAACCTCAAGTGTTCCTGTATAACCGAGTTACTCTTTACTGGGTTCCGAAGCTTAAGGGGATTGAGGGAATGAGGATTTCCGATGACTTAATTGGACCTAAGCCGACCTTAAGGATTTCTCGTTGTCCAGGTCTACTATTAATAGGTGGATTAACAAACAAGAGCAGGCAAGATAGAATAGTCTACATGGGCATTCCTACAACAACCCCTTCTTGTTTAAGGTACGTCAAGGAGGTCTTAGAGAGGTGGCAGAAGTCTTAAGCAGAGTAAAACTCACGAAAATCATGGGTTTCATTTTTGGGCACTGTGCTTTAAGGGTGCATATGGACATGATAAGTATGTACCACGAAGAAACCGTGTGTAGTATTTGCAGTACAGAGGAGAAACCGTAGGATAATCACAAATTTATGATTGTGAGGCTCTTGTTAGAAGCAGGTTAAGAGTTTTTGGTTTACAGGACTTTAGATATCTCCAGGAGGATAATCTAGTCAGTAGATTGTTGGAACTTAATAAGGACACCAATCTGCTGAACTAGTACTTAAGAGGTTTACTTGTACAATAGTTACATCGATTGCAGTGCCTAGGGTATTATAATCCTTTCCCCTATTATCTAATATAAACTAATGTATCGACATATTAAAAACAAATCTTCAAACAAAGACAAATATATTTGTTATTTGTACTAAAAATATTGTTTATAGAGGTTTCAATGTAATTTCTGACAAATGTATTTTTGTTCATTATGACTAATTACAAATACTGAAAAGAAGGCTTTTTGTTAAAAATGAAAAAAATCTGTTATGAACAGATAATATCAATATAGTCAACGTACTTTATTATTAATATACGAAAATTTCAAAGCTACCGTCTCCAGAGTGACATCAAACAGACGTCAGACTTACGTTTTGTATAACTCTGAAGATATGTTACTAATTTGGTATCTATTCCGTCTATATCGTCAGTATCTTTTCTTTTTTTGGCAAACAATAATTTTCATTTGTATTTGTGCATTGTTTCATAGTTATCTTAACATCGTTTTATAACTAAATACTGTAATTTAAAAAAAGTAAATAAATCGTTTTGCTCAAATACACTAAACTTTATTAAGATTGAAACTTTATGTACTTTTGTACGATAAACTCATGAAATACAGTAACCACTGCCAGCACTCTTAAGTTGTAAAAATTTTAATACAGTAAAATAGTGTTTAAAGCAATACTATAAAACTTTATAGTACACTGTAAAGTTTATTTAGTACCAATGTTGATAAAAATATCATTTTATATTGTTTTTAGTTATTTCAACATTAATTTGTCCAATGTTTTTAATTTACTTATAAGCTACACTTACAATAAAATTATTTGAATACTGCTTATTACTTTTTTATAGTGGTTGCCGCTGAGTTTGTTTTGGTATTTATCATTTTTTTTAATTATAAAATATATCATTTTAAATTATGATAATATTATTTTACACTTTATCATTTCAAAATATATTATTTACTTCATAAAGTCCCAACAAATAAGTCTGTGTTACAGTCGCTGCAGGCTCACTATTGCACACCTCAATACTAGTCATGAATATTAGAGTCGGTTTAAGGTAAAGTAGAAGGGGAACACAAAAACCTTATTGCTGACGTAACGGAGGCAATAGTAATCCTATAGTAATTCTATAGTAATCCTATAGTAATTCTATAGTAATCCTCAGGAAGAAATACTTGTGTAATAGTTCAAAAATAGTTCAATTATTAATATATATATATATATATATATATATATATATATATATATATTTAAATATATGTATTGAATAAATTTTAATCTTTAAAAAAATATTTTCTAACTAATTCCTTAGAACTTCTTTTTTCTTACCATTCCGAACCGGAAGATCGCCTTCCTCTCTCTCTCTCTCTCTCTCTCTCTCTCTATATATATATATATATATATATATATGAAAACACTTAAGGAAGATCCTTGGCCCGGTATTAACAGAAGATGGATACAGGTTGCACTCCCAGAAGACCACAGAGAAGATATCGAACCTGGCAGCAGATACCAGAAGAAGGAGGCTTCGGTTCTATGGACACATCAGTAGACTCCCAACAACGAGACTTGCCAACAGAATCCTTAAGTATATACAAGGTGTCAAATCAACAACTTCGTGGATCGCACAAGTCAGAATAGACCTACATGACGCAGAAATAGACTCAATAGACGTTGAAGACAGGAACGCATACAGGAGAAAGATGCTTGGTTGTAAGGTCCCAGAGAATTTTTTTTTTTTTTTTTTTTTTTTTTTTTTGGTGTTTAACGTCCGACTATTGTGCACACTTGGGCTAATGCAGACAAGTGGTCCCAGAGAATGAAATCCCAAAGGTCCCAGAGAACGAAATCCCAAAGAGAGCAGGGGTAAAATGGACGGAGGAGCGGAAGAGGATCCATGGGGACAGGATGAGGGAGGTGTGGAGGATTAGAAGGAGCAAGGCATGAGTCGGATTGCTTTGCGTGATCCAACTGGGTCTATACGCAGATAATAATAATAATAATATAAGAAAACAATTGATGGGGAACTCTAAAAAAAGCATTTGTTTGACGTCCATTAATTCTACGTGAAAAGAATTAATTCATAAAAAAAATGAATTTTGAATTTGTAATAAACGCATCTTAATAAACGCACTGAAATTTTAATAAATTCGGGTTTTAATGAACTAAATTTATTAGGTAGTATTGAGGTGTGCAATATTACTTTTTTATAGTGGTTGCCGCTGAGTATGTTTTGGTATTTATCATTTTTTTTAATTATAAAATATATCATTTTAAATTATGATAATATTATTTTACACTTTATCATTTCAAAATATATTATTTACTTCATAAAGTCCCAACAAATAAGTCTGTGTTACAGTCGCTGCAGGCTCACTATTGCACACCTCAATACTACCTAATAAATTTAGTTCATTAAAACCCGAATTTATTAAAATTTCAGTGCGTTTATTAAGATGCGTTTATTACAAATTCAAAATTCATTTTTTTTATGAATTAATTCTTTTCACGTAGAATTAATGGACGTCAAACAAATGCTTTTTTTAGAGTTCCCCATCAATTGTTTTCTTATATTATTATTATTATTATCTGCGTATAGACCCAGTTGGATCACGCAAAGCAATCCGACTCATGCCTTGCTCCTTCTAATCCTCCACACCTCCCTCATCCTGTCCCCATGGATCCTCTTCCGCTCTTCCGTCCATTTTACCCCTGCTCTCTTTGGGATTTCGTTCTCTGGGACCTTTAGGATTTCATTCTCTGGGACCACTTGTCTGCATTAGCCCAAGTGTGCACAATAGTCGGACGTTAAACACCAAAAAAAAAAAAAAAAAAAAAAAAAAAAAAAATCTCTGGGACCTTCCAACCAAGCATCTTTCTCCTGTATGCGTTCCTGTCTTCAACGTCTATTGAGTCTATTTCTGCGTCATGTAGGTCTATTCTGACTTGTGCGATCCACGACGTTGTTGATTTGACACCTTGTATATACTTAAGGATTCTGTTGGCAAGTCTCGTTGTTGGGAGTCTACTCATGTGTCCATAGAACCGAAGCCTCCTTCTTCTGGTATCTGCTGCCAGGTTCGATATCTTCTCTGTGGTCTTCTGGGAGTGCAACCTGTATCCATCTTCTGTTAATGCCGGGCCAAGGATCTTCCTCAAGTGTTTTCATATATATATATATATATATATATATATATATATATATATATATATATATAGAGAGAGAGAGAGAGAGAGAGAGAGAGAGAGGAAGGCGATCTTCCGGTTCGGAATGGTAAGAAAAAATAAGTTCTAAGGAATTAGTTAGAAAATATTTTTTTAAAGATTAAAATTTATTCAATACATATATTTAAACATATATATATATATATATATATATATATATATATAATAATTGAACTATTTTTGAACTATTACACAAGTATTTCTTCCTGAGGATTACTATAGAATTACTATAGGATTACTATTGCCTCCGTTACGTCAGCAATAAGGTTTTTGTGTTCCCCTTCTACTTTACCTTAAACAGACTCTAATATTCATGACTAGCACCAGAATCTTGCATAGGTAGTCCTTGTGAAACTCCTTATTTGTTCTCTGAGGTCCATAGAGTCTCCTTCTTTTGAATTCCACGACCTTGCACTCACGATCATGTGTGCTGCGGTTTCAGCTTATTGCCAGTACAGACGGCACTTAAGCAAGATCTGTGGTAATACTGCCCTAGGTAGATGACTCCAGATGTGACCGTGTCCGGTGATCATGGCGACGACTGCCTCAGCGACCTCTGTTAAACTGAAGAAGTGTCCTTTGCAATGTCGGGTCTGGTCCCGAGCCAAGGTGTTTTCCTAATCATTTTCCAGAAAATTTATCCTAATTTAAATGTGTTATTTTCTAGCCCTTTTCCTTACTGCAACTTTCGCAGTTGTGCGACTAATCCTGCACTCAGGCTCCCGTCCCACAAGTCGAAAAACAGTTCCTCTTTTGGCCACTGTCCACTATCTCGTTTCCCTCAATCTAACAATTCCCAATGCCACACCAATTGCACCATATTATAATTGACAGAACACACAAAGAACGAAAGAAATTCCATACCAATTTGGATGAGATTTCTACAGAGTGTAAAGTAGTATTGCCGCTTGCCTACCTAAAAGTATTAGAATGTCAGTCCTTCCTCTAATACACGATCAATACATGCCGATATTACGCAAATTTCAGCTTGGAATACTGTGCAAAGCTTCATAGTTTAGATTCAAATATTTATCCTCTATATCCAGTGGTTTTTGCAGTATTCTGTACATCCAGGCTGCGATCTTGCAGTGATCTGTCTGTATTCCAGAGCTGGATCTATCGATCGCTTGCCGACTGGTGAATGTAGAACTGTTAAAGTTCGAGAAAAGACACACTCAGTACGCATGCTGATAGCACGTATACTACTGAGTCTTTTAAAACTTTTCTTGACAATTTCGGACTCCACCTCAACGATGCTTCCCCTCCATTCGTCATGAAGCCTGTAGAACAGCCTGTTTCGCCAACTACATTATGATTATGTCCAGAAGCGGTAGGTTTAACTAGATTTAAGGTAGATCCATCAGCTTCGTTTTCTTCAGTCTAGGACTCAGCATAAACCAAATTGTAGGATTTCTCATTTATAAACTATTATTCTATTATATTTGTAAAATTATAACTTCTAAAATAAGTTTTTCGGAAGATAAATGAATGTGAATAAGTTTTGTAAGTATTTGCACATTTATTTCCAGCGAAAGAGGACTTTCAATATCTCTTACTTACTTTCACTCCAAGATTAATCTTAACTATATAAAGGCAACGATGACACAATAAGTATATCACATCAATACCATTTAAATGCGCTAAGTTCACGTAGAAATAGAAGACCTCTATTGTTCAAAACTTATAACGATTTTGACTCAATTTTTATTTAAGAATGCTAATTTTTTTTATAATTAATTATTATAGTCTATTCTGTTTGGTTCATTTTCATAATATTTTTTTCGAAAGGTTACCATTTCCGTTTGATCCTATTATAATAACTCCCTGAGTATAAACGAAAACGTTCAAGCCCAAACCACACTTCACCACGATTTACTCTTCCAAGTCTGATTACTTTTTCATTTGCCGGTTCTCCGATCTTGTCCCGTTCAAACTTACCCCCTGATATTACTTGATTCAGAATATTATGTGACAGTACACATTGATTAAATCAAAGCGTTGCCCTTAGGTTACGGTTACTGCATATTACGACATCGGGCAAGTCCCACTGACATTAACCGACTGCGGTGCAGCTGTAATTTTGTCTTCTCAAAGAGATGTCAACAGATTTTCAGTGTACAGTTAGTTGGCTTGCCTAAAGCTAAGCATTTAGAATATGGTGTATTGATTTACATTTATGCAATCACGTACCATATTTCTTTACGAGTAGGCACGTATCTACTAGCATGTATGTGTGTGTACATGCTATGTACACAATGTATGTTTGTGTACTTGTGTGTGTGTGTGTGTGTACGCGCGCGCGTGTATGTTTATAATTTTGTTCACAACACAAAAATCAATTTCATTATTGACTTAAACAAGTACATTATTAAGCAAAATCCGTTCAGCTATTAATATACTATACTATACTACATATATTACATATTACATTTTATATATATATATATATACTACAGAAAACTACAGGGTCGGTCTACAGATCTCGTTTCAAAAAACCGAATTCTTCTGTTCAAAATTAAATACTCAAGAACTAAACACAAAATATGGTAAGATAAACAGAGTCAAGTACTTTAAATATCTGGGAGAAATTCTTGAACCCACAGGTGGCGAGAAGGCTGCGCAAAGGGTTCGGCTACTGAAAATGTCTTCGTATAACGCGTGACATACAATAAGAGATGTATGTCGACGCACAAAAAATCAGACACTACAACACAGTCATAAAACCGGAGGCATTATATGCAAGCGAGACGCTAGCACTCCACACAAAAGCTACCATGGAGTGTATTTTGAAGGAAGAATGCAAAATCTTGAGGAAGATCCTTGGTCCGAGATTAACAGAAGATGGATACAGGTTGCATTCCCGGAAGACCACAGAGAAGATATCGAACCTGGCAGCAGATATCAGAAGAAGGAGGCTTCAATTCTATGGACACATCAGTGGACTCCCAACAACGAGACTTGCCAACAGAATCCTTAAGTATATACAATGAGTCAAATCAACAACGTCGTGGATCACACAAGTCAGAATAGACCTACATGACGCAGAAATAGACTCAACAGATGTAGAAGATAGACACGCATACAGGAGAAAGATGCTCGGTTGGAAGATCCCAGAGAATGAAATCCCAAAGAGAGCAGGGGTAAAATGGACGGAGGAGCGGAAGAGGATCCATTGGGACAGGATGAGGGAGGTGTGGAGGATTAGAAGGAACAAGACATGGGTCGGAGTGCTTTGTGTGATCCAACAGGGTCTATACATAAATAATAATAATAATAATAATATAATATAAGAAGAAGAAGATATATATATATATATATATATATATATATATATATATATATATATATAGTATTTACATTTTTGTACTGTAATAAGCTCATCGTAATAAACATTGAAAAAAATAAATTCGGGTTTTATTGAATCAAATTCATTAGGTAGTACTACAATTAAAAATAATAATTTATGCAGATCTGTAGCGTTGATTCTGATAACGAAGACGTCCTTCAACAAATTGTAAAAGAGGAAAATTGAAATTTTTTTAAACGGACGATTCCAAACACTATTAAATGTGTTTAATAGTGTTAAACACTATTACAGATACAAATATCTTTCATAAGTATGGGTCAATCTTATTTTCTGATGCCCAATTTAAAACATAAACTGAGCATCTTAAACACTGAGCACTTAAAACATAAATTAAGTCTTGGATTATAAGACTTAATGTAAAAAATCTACAATTTTAGAAACAACACAAGTGAATTTAAATTAAAACCTAAACTTACAGGTGACTGAAAACCAAAGTTCACCAAGAAAACAGAGAAGCTTAAAATAATTGAAAGCACTGTTTGAAACGCGTTTGTAATTAAATAACTGAACTAATTTATATTCAAGATTATGTCAAGTTTAGTGTAATTAAATAAAAATGGAATATACGATTAATAACATGCATTAATTATTTCTTGCTTACCAAAAATGTAGATTAGTTTCGTTTCCTAGATAAATGTTTAAATTTGCATGCATCTTGTGAATTCTATATCTGGTATTCTAACATATTAAAATTCTGCAATCGAAAATTTTCCAATTGTAGAAACTTTAATGTATGTTAAACTCCTGTCTGTTCAGTCAACCAAGTGGTTTTCTTGAGTTTCCCATCTATTTTTTTCACACGCGAGAACACACACACACACACACACACACACACACACACACACACACACACACACACATATATATATATATATATATATATATATATATATATATATATATAATATGTATATATCGGCAAGGCGCTCTTCCGGTTCCGAATTGTAAGAAAAAAGAAGTCCATGTCTTCTTTAACATTGTTCGTATTCCTCCTATTTCCTCCCGAGCAAGTTACATCATGTATATAACGTTATATTCACTTTATTCATGGTGTTGATGTAGTTGTGGTGTTGTGTAGTTTTTCTTGAGCGAGTGCTTTCTGGATTTTCTGCCAAACAACGACTTTTGACCTGTACTTATTCTCGAAATTATGGTGGAAACTATAATTTTTTCAGAAAGCTATTGTTAAAACCATAAAAAGAACGCACCAATCAGGATGAAGCTCTAGTGTACGGGAGATGCGACGTGGTGCGCCGGCAGTAATGCCTGGGCAGAAATGTGACAATCTATATTCGACCCGAGATAAGCGAGCACTGCGAACCAATCAGAAGCGAATATTGGTGACGGGAGAATTATACATTAGGTTCGCAGATTAGGTTTGTTGAAGCCAGGAGAGAAGATCGGAATTTAGTGTTGATCTTTAGGTATTGGTAAGTGGACCTAGGCTGGGTAACAGTTCCTATTTTTTGTAGTTGATGATACAATGTATATATATATATGAAACATATATATATTGAAACATATATATACTGTCCCGGTTTATGAGCGTGTGATATACATTTATGCACGCGCGTATTAAAAGTAATAATGTAATTGAGCGTATAACAGAATGTTATTATTATTATTATTGAACTATTAATGGAGTGTTGAAACTATATCATGTTAGATGTATGACACTAATTTTTGTAATTAAATTTATGTAATAAAATAGAATGATGTATATTGTAATTAGACACAGTATTCGATTCTCTCAGTTATTTCAATCGTTTTTATTGTACAGTGTAAAATTTGTTCCATATTAATACATTAACTTTATAGCGCCAATAAAAACAAATCATATACTACTTTAAATTACGGATATTCCAATAAGTTTGTAAAAATACATTCAAGAGTTTGTTTCATATTATTGAAATCCATTATCTGCATTTAAATTATCAAATAAAAAAGATCTCCCAATAGCATTTTAAACCCTTCTTGTACAAGCCGAGCTTCTAAATGTAATAAATTGTCAAAATAACTACTTTCTAAGTCTTTTGCTTTAATTATTCACTACTGTTATATACGTGCTATAAATTCATCGCAAATCCGTAGGAATGGGAGGAGTGGAATTATAGTAGTTATTTTATCATTAAACATTTATGGACTTAGAAGATAACAAAGAAAATAATGGCTGCAAAATATTTTATTAAAATTTTATAACACTAACTAGTGACAGGATTTTAATGAATGATTCAAACTCAACAGGAGTCGTTAAAACATTTTCATCTAAATAGATATATCCGCTTTTTACGGATTCAAACTCAACAGGAGCCGTTAAAACATTTTCATCTAAATAGATATATCCGCTTTTAAGGATTCAAACTCAACAGGAGTCGTTAAAAACATTTTCATCTAAATAGATATATACGCTTTTTACGGATTCAAACTCAACAGGAGCCGTTAAAAACATTTTCATCTAAATAGATATAAACGCTTTTTACGGATTCAAACTCAACAGGAGCCGTTAAAAACATTTTCATCTAAATAGATATATACGCTTTTTACGGATTCAAACTCAACAGGAGCGGTTAAAAACATTTTCATCTAAATAGATATATACGCTTTTTACGGATTCAAACTCAACAGGAGTCGTTAAAAACAGTTTCATCTAAATAGATATATACGCTTTTTACGGATTCAAACTCAACAGGAGCCGTTAAAAACATTTTCATCTAAATAGATATATACGCTTTTTACGGATTCAAATTAAACAGGAGTCGTTAAAAACATTTTCATCTAAATAGATATATACGCTTTTTACGGATTCAAACTCAACAGGAGCCGTTAAAAACATTTTCATCTAAATAGATATATACGCTTTTTACGGATTCAAACTCAACAGGAGTCGTTAAAACATTTTCATCTAAATAGATATATACGCTTTTTACGGATTCAAACTCAACAGGAGCCGTTAAAAACATTTTCATCTAAATAGATATATCCGCTTTTTACGGATTCAAACTCAACAGGAGTCGTTAAAACATTTTCATCTAAATAGATATATCCGCTTTTTACGGATTCAAACTCAACAGGAGTCGTTAAAACATTTTCATCTAAATAGATATATCCGCTTTTTACGGATTCAAACTCAACAGAAGTCGTTAAAACATTTTCATCTAAATAGATATAGGCCTATACGCTTTTTACGGATTCAAACTCAACAGGAGCCGTTAAAAACATTTTCATCTAAATAGATATATACGCTTTTTACGGATTCAAACTCAACAGGAGCCGTTAAAAACATTTTCATCTAAATAGATATATCCGCTTTTTACGGATTCAAACTCAACAGGAGCCGTTAAAAACATTTTCATCTAAATAGATATAAACGCTTTTTACGGATTCAAACTCAACAGGAGCCGTTAAAAACATTTTCATCTAAATAGATATATACGCTTTTTACGGATTCAAACTCAACAGGAGCCGTTAAAAACATTTTCATCTAAATAGATATATACGCTTTTTACGGATTCAAACTCAACAGGAGTCGTTAAAAACATTTTCATCTAAATAGATATATACGCTTTTTACGGATTCAAACTCAACAGGAGCCGTTAAAAACATTTTCATCTAAATAGATATATACGCTTTTTACGGATTCAAACTCAACAGGAGTCGTTAAAAACATTTTCATCTAAATAGATATATACGCTTTTACGGATTCAAACTCAACAGGAGCCGTTAAAAACATTTTCATCTAAATAGATATATACGCTTTTTACGGATTCAAACTCAACAGGAGTCGTTAAAACATTTTCATCTAAATAGATATATACGCTTTTTACGGATTCAAACTCAACAGGAGCCGTTAAAAACATTTTCATCTAAATAGATATATCCGCTTTTTACGGATTCAAACTCAACAGGAGTCGTTAAAACATTTTCATCTAAATAGATATATACGCTTTTTACGGATTCAAACTCAACAGGAGTCGTTAAAACATTTTCATCTAAATAGATATATCCGCTTTTTACGGATTCAAACTCAACAGGAGTCGTTGAAACATTTTCATCTAAATAGATATATCCGCTTTTTACGGATTCAAACTCAACAGGAGTCGTTAAAACATTTTCATCTAAATAGGTATATCCGCTTTTTACGGATTCAAACTCAACAGGAGTCGTTGAAACATTTTCATCTAAATAGATATATCCGCTTTTTACGGATTCAAACTCAACAGGAGTCGTTAAAAACGTTTTCATCTAAATAGATATATCCGCTTTTTACGGATTCAAACTCAACAGGAGTCGTTAAAAACATTTTCATCTAAATAGATATATCCGCTTTTTACGGATTCAAACTCAACAGGAGTCGTTAAAAACATTTTCATCTAAATAGATATTAATTGCTTTTTACGGATCCTTTTCACAGAAATTTTATAAACATAGTTATTAAAATACATTGCATTTTTTATGGATTTGAATCAATTTCTGTCAAAATCATTAGACATATTTGTTTTTGAGAACAAACAATATAGTACTTTTCGGTTTAAGCTAGCCTTTATTTTTTGGAACGTTTAGTATTACCTGTTTGCAACAAAAAGTAACTTATTAAAAATACTCTTATAGTGCACTAATATTACCTGAAATTATTAAACATCCGTAATCCATTGATTTCACTGTTGAGGGTTGATTTTAAATAGCAATTATTTACCAGTATATGAAAAGCTTTCTTATATTCACGTTATGTGCTGAACTCTCTTGTAAATGCATTAAATGATTTCAAGGTAAACTAAAATATGAACACAGTAATAAAATTATAAATAATTAATTGTCTAAATTAAAATATTCCCAACGATGGAATCACACTTTAATCCAAGCGTGATGCATTGCAAGTAAGTTATTTCCTCCCAACAACTCCATTAAAAATAAGTAGACCTGTGTTGAAAGCCACTCCCACTCACTTCCACCCTCTAACTAGCTCTCTGCACCCCTTGTCAAAGTCCTTTCATTTTATTCCTGAATGAGGTTTCTTCTTTTTTAAAAAATGATTAGTTTTTACTTTAAATATTGGAATATTCGTATTACTAATTCAATAAACATTGAAGGTATTGTTGAAATAAATTTTAAACACAATATTTCACAACCTAAAAGAGAATTGAGATTTGACTGTAAATTAAATTTTCACTGGCAACAATGATTAATTGTTATTTCATTTGTTATTTGCAAGTAAAATTTTAAAAATATATACTTTTCTTCAAAATGAATTATATTATGTGTAAAAGTGGACATATAATTGGGATCATTTAATTATCCCTAACATACGAAAATTAAAAAAATATATAGAAATAGCCTACTGTATTATGGATATAGTCATAGATCATTTCAATTACGTTCAGATTTCAGTTCAGAATATTTGTTCATTACAGAAATCCAATATAAAATGTCAAAAATTATTGCCATGTTAATTTGCGTTTTTTAATTGCCATGTTAATTTGTTACGTTTTTAGTACTTAAACGTAATACATTAAACCTACATTTTGAAATTATTTTAAATAAGTTTAGTCAGCTGATATAAAATAAAATGAAAATGTAATGAGTTGTCAGAAAACATATCAATGGCCACTGAAAATGTCAAAGATTTGTTGAAGATTATAAACAATATTTTAAAATATTTAGACCTACTTTTTAAAGTTTTTTTTTAGGAAAGTTTGGTCATCTAGTACAAAAAATAGAACAACTGAATTTTTTTTTAAAAAACTGGAAAATATGTATTTCTATCATTATTTAAATAAATAATATATAAAAATATCTTTAATTTTGAAAAAAATCTATAAATACATTTATTATAAGAAGCATTTTAAAAAAATTAATATAACAGTAAAAATTTAATAAACTTCAATTCAATGAGGATTTTTTATAAATAACTTTGACATTGGGATGCATTATTTAAAAAATCACGTTATACAAAAGCAGCAGTAACTGTTAAAAATCACCCTGTACACACTACTGTAGGCACTTTCTTGCCGGAGCATGTGAGAGATCACGTATTAATGCTGACATTACTCACGGGATCTCCACGTTAAGTGTTGTCATAAACACACCCGTCTTCCCATCTAGGGTTACCCCATTTCCTCCCCCTCTATATCAACCTCGCCATCACACAACCAGAACTGTGTGGGCAAATAAAAGTAACCGATTGCAAATCTAAATAAGAGTTTTGGTTGTATTTACTAGATTATAAATATATAACGTAAACTATAAACTACGAATATATATGATATGAATATACAAAATATAAAAATATGACTGATATGTTCAAGTACAATCAATAAAATATTTGCAGAATAAAGTAGCGTGTTTTAGGGTGCAAAGTCTTGACCTATATTTGTATTTCCTTAAATATAAAACACTGTATCCTGTATTTTCATTATTCAAACGAATTTTATTACAGTGACCCATATTTCGCAGTAGTTTTTAGTCAATACAAAATGCTTTACAAATTTAAGTAATCACAAAGCAATAATAGATTAAAACTTAAATTACAAGCAACATCTAACCATAAAACCGTTTTTGATTCTACGAAATTATACGCATGTTATTGTGTCTGTTGTAGCTTTGAATTATTACTACTTGATTTGCGATATCATTAAAATGAGGTAACTAATTCATCAGAACCTAAATACTTGAAATTTATTCAGTTGACATTACGATTGTTTAACCTAAACTGCAAATTGATTTATATTAGATAAACTACAGATATTAGATCTCCCAAAAAAAGGTATATATTTCAATACCAGCTGATGACTCTGACTGTAATGCTCAATCCGTATCAAAGCAAAAATTGAATAAGAATTTGATTTTTCTCATAGGTAAAATAAAAATAAATGAAATTGAATTTTTTTAAAAATATTACCCTCGGTAGTTTTTTAACCAGGTAATTTAAAACTCAGTAAAAGTGACGGCACTATTTTTGAATGTCAAAATGTTATACTTTATATAAATATAATATAGACACACAGATTTTTCCACACTTTTTTATTGAAAAGCCTGCATTAAAATGTGCATATACGATTTACTATATATATGGATAAAAAAATATGTATATAAAAAATAGGAACCGGTGGTCGATGTGTCTATGGTATTTGTTAATCTGTGGCGGTATCTCAACTGTACACCTCAAGGTTGCTACATCGAGCAGCAGTTACTAGCGATCCTTTGCCATTACTGTTAACGCTGATCCCTCGTCCTCATTATTCTAACCGCCATAAAGTATGAACGTCTAGAAAACACACACGCGCGCGCACACACTTACACGCGCGTGCACGCACACACACATACACGCGCGCGCGCTCACACACGCACACAGACACACATACAAGGTGTTTTAATTTTAATTTTTTTTTTTAATATTTATTTATTCTTCTACATTGATGTTGTCGCCTTCAAAATAGTCCCCATTGGTGATTATGCACTTGTGCCAGCGCTTCTTCCAATCCTCGAAACACTTCTCAAACTCGATCTTTGAGATAGCCTTTAGTTCTTTCAGCGATGCGCTTTTAATGTCATCTACGGCTGTAAAACTATGGCCCCTTTAGGTTCTCTTTATTTTTCGAAATAGGAAAATGTGACACGGAACCATGTCTGGCGAATATGGAGGATGGGGCATCGTTACAGTACTGTTTTTGGCCAAAAATTCACGAACAAGCAATGAAGTGTGAGCCATGGTGCATTATCGTGGTGCAAAAGCCATGAATTGTTTTTCCACAGATCCGGGCGTTTTTTTCGGATTGCTTCACGAAAACGGCGTTGAACTTGTAGGTAGTACTTCTTATTGACCGTTTCACCTGGTGGCAGGAATTCATGATGCACTATGCCATTAATATCGAAGAAAACAGTGAGCATAACCTTCACGTTCGACCGCACTTGTCGAGCCTTTTTCGGTCTAGGCGAGCCAGAATGCCTCTACTGAGATGATTGAGTCTTAGTTTCAACATCATATCCGTAAACCTATGTTTTTTCACCTGTTATAATACGTTATAGTAATTCTGCATCGTCGTTAACTTCATTTAGTGACTCCCGAGCAACTTCCATTCGCCACTGTTTTTGTTCAAAATTCAACAATTTTGGCACGAATTTTGCTGCCACGCGTTTCATACACAAAACATTTGAAACAATATCATGACATGATCCAATCGATATTCCAGCATCATCAGCGACATCTCTAATTGTAATTCGGCGATTGTTCATAACAATTTCTTTCACTTTTTCCTCTTTTCATCGGTTGTTGATGTGCTGGGGCGTCCAGGGCATTCGTCATCTTCAACGTCTTCACGGCCTTCTTGGAAACGCTTATACTACTCGTTAACTCTTGCTTTATTCATAGCAGACTTACCAAAGGCCTTTGTTAACATTTCACACACTTTGTTATACTTTATTTCATTTTTTGATACACGCAAAATTTGATACAAATTCTTTGATCCATTTTCTTTATCAAACGAAAATCGCCGAGCTCATAAAAACACGTCTAATCTTAGTGGCTGTCACAAAGTCAACAATGAAAACAGCTGAAAGTTTTATCATACTTCAAGGGCATGTATAACAACATAATTAAAAAAAAATGTTTTCCAATCGGATTCTCCAAGCCCGCAAAATTAAAAATTTTTCGTTACTTTCTGAACCCACCTCGTAGACATGCATACAAAAACACACAGACACACACACACACACACTCTCTCACACACACACACACACACACACACACACACACACACACACACACACACACACACACACACACACACACACACACACACACACACACACACACACACACACACACACACACATACATATTACAATGGTAACCGATTTTAATAAAGTGTAAAATACAATTATTTGGCCTACTTATTGTGTATACTTATGATATATTTATTATTATTATTATTATTATTATTATTATTATTATTATTATTATTATTATTATTATTATTATTATTATTATTATTATTATTATTATTATTATTATTATTATTATTATTATTATTATTATTATTATTATTATTATTATTATTATTATTATTATTATTATTATTATTATTATTATTATTGTTATTAATATTTAAAATTGTCAAGTTTTTGTAAATCTTTTTTGAGTAATAGAATTTTCTTTATTTTTTTTATATCAAAATTTGCTCATTTTTAGATTAACCAAAAAAAACGAATTTTTATGCAAAACAATCTTATTCCTGAAGTAGTAGTAGGTATACTTACTGTAATTACAGAAAGGAATATTTGCATTGCATATCCTGCAACTTTCTTTATTACCAGTGCAAACATGATCGTTATTAAAATTACCGAACCGGAACAGGAAAAAACAAGAGTCATTGATGCATTCGCAATTTATGATGAAAACATAATCAGTCAACTAAAACACAAACTAAGAAGATATAGTAAGAAAAGTGTGCTTGGAGTTAACGCTATGAAGTTCTCTTAGAAAAGGAATACATAATTTAGGTTAAAGAAGAAAATCTTGGAATTAACCAAGGTTTACCGTGGGGAACTAAATATATCGTAGCAGCTTTATTAGGTACTGAAAGTCGTATTTTGGAATTTACTTTTAGGATTATGCTTAAACTTTATCGTGAAAAGAGAAGTAGATAACCTTTATTTTATAACATTATGTCAAAATTCATTTAAATCTGCGTAATAGCTGCTGTTTTGTAAATTTAATTTTGCTGAAGTATTTATTATTTTCATTAAATATTTTAATCGAGTACATGCTTTTCTTTTATATATTTTTAAAAAATATTGTCAATTTTGAAAAAAATATAAAGCAAAACTTAAATTTTCTAAAATGTAAGTTAAGTTAAACCATAACGTTCATAATTTTTTTGAACGTTTATACTTTACTAGCATTACCTTCGCCCACGAAACGTAAACATTTTCAGTAATATAATAATTTACAAACATAAAAAAAATATAATAATAAAAGCGTGATAATCTAAACTCATGATTATTTTACAGTGAATATGAAAAAATATTATAATCTGAATATGTTGTTTTATTGTCTTCAAACGTGTTCCATTCGAATTTAAGAAAATCTGATAAAAAATCTTTTTCTCCAATACAAACATTTATACCTCTTTTATAATTTTGTTCTTTTAGGGGATGAATTCGGTGGAGGGGATGCTGAATTATTTGTATTATTATTTGTGTTTTAGAATATTTTGTTTACTTTTAAGAAAAGCCGATAAAAAATATTTTTCTCCAATAAAAACACTCTTTTTCTCCAACTATATATCTTTTTTACATTTTTATTATTTAGAGGATGAATTCGGAAAAATGTTAAAATATGTGTTTCATTATTTGTGTTTCATAGCATATTTCTAGAATATACGATCCAAAACAAATATTTTTTCAATGCAAAATTGTATACCCCTTTCTACATTTTCTATCACCTTTCAATCCCTTTACGGGATGAATTTTGGGAAATGGTGAAAAATATATTTCATTACATGTATTTAAGAGTGACTATGTTACATTTTAAGAAGGTCAGACGAAAAACATATTTTTCTAATAAAAATTGTTGTAAGTTATTTTTATCTCTTTAGGGGGTGAATACTGAAAAATCGTTTTTCAGTGCACCCGTACATGTGGTGGTAACTAAAAATTTCAATCTTTAGCTATTACAGTCTCGGCTGTACTTTGATTAATGAAGTTGGACTGGGTAAGTAGTTTAATGGCGTAAAAATCAAATTTTTGAAAAATCCTTTCTTAGTGTACCTTGACATTGTTGTAAGAAGGTACCCTGAAAATTTCAATTCTCTAGCTATAACAGTATTGGCTGTACGTTGTTTATTAAATTTAAACTGGGTAAGTAGTTTAATGGCGTCAAAATCAAAATTTTGCAAAATCTTTCTTAGTACGCGCTTAAATATTAAAACGAAGGTATCCTGAAAATTTTAAGTCTTTAGGTTTTATAGTTTGGGCTGTACGTTGATCAGTCAGTCAGTCAGGACATTGCCTTTTATATATATAGATACCTGTACTGAGGACGAGGGATCAGATTTAACGGTAAAGGAAAAGCAACGGAAATAACTGAGGCTAGAACTAAGAACTTAAGGTGCGCAGTTCAAAAGCGCAGCAGACGACAGAGTCCCCTCTCGTTCATAAGAACAGCTAACTAACATAATGCATATTTTTTCTAATGAAATAAATACGTTTTTTTAAAGTTAGAAATCAAGGACTAACCACTTAAACAGTGATTATAACTGAGTCGTGTTCATAGAGTCGATCGTCAAAAAAGGTGTCACTAATTAATTAGATATTTTTTTTTTAGAATATGGGATTTAGTGGTCTTTGAAACCGTGATCAAGAGACCTGTTGTGCAAATTAGCTTTTTCGTTCAGTAGACTACTGCTCTTAATGAGTTTTAGTTGTCCACTTGGTAGCTAATTCTTCTATGTATTCTAAGAAAACTGTAAGCCAAAACGTCATTTGCTGCTGTAAGACTATGTTGACTATCATAGACTATGTTGTCAGCAGTTTCCTCTTTCTTCTTGCATAACCTAAACACAACTTCTCCATGCTGCATTCCTGTCCATTTCAGGTGCACCCATAAACCACAGTGCCTTTGTTGTGTAAAAGTAGGATTTATTCCAAGTACTATGGTTGTCCGTAAAAAAAGGTTCCCAATAATTTTTCACGTCTGTTCTTAACGTTCTTAAAGTTCTTTAACGTTTGACAGTAGCGGTCAGTATTGATTGTTGTGCCGGTACTGGTGAATTCGCACAATAATAACCTCTTCCTGTCCCACAAAACACGCTCGCTATGACTTTGCCGGCAGACAGAGTTTGTTTGAACTTTCGCGGCTTCGGCTACTCTGGACATGATTGTTCTTTCTTTTGTGGTGTCGTGTATTGTACCAAGGTCTCGTCCCCAGTGACAATGGAGTCCAAGAATTTCTCGCCATCGGTTTCGTAAGCCTGAAGAAATTCGCGGACCGCATTAATCCTTTGCCGTTTGTGGTCTGCTGTAAGCTGTCTTGGGACCCACTTTGCACGCAAATTTTTCTATACCCTAAATGGTCTGTCAAATTTTATCAATGCAAGTCTTTCTGACGTCAGCGATCATCTCGGAGGGCTCCAAAACAGTCACCCTTGCTTCTTCTACTTTTGCAATCATTTCGTCCGTAACAGATGGACGTTCGGAACGATGTTTATCATGAACGTCTATAAGTCTATCTTTGAATTCTTTGCACCATTTGCGCATGTGTTGTATGCTCATACATTTCTCTCTGTATACTTTACACAGTGGGAATTAATGTCCACCGGTGCAGTGTTTTTTGCACACAAAAAAAAGTCACAGAGCGTAATTCGCACTTGGCGGAAGACATAAGTGGTAACTCCATTACTAACGGTTGCCAAGCCAAAACCGAACGTCGCAGACAGCTCACGGAGTGGGGATTGGGAGAGGGTGAACCAAGATGCAAGCCAATGTCACCGCATCCCGCGTAACAGCGTTCTTAGCGACTTTCGCGCCTAGGGAACCTTACTTTACGGACAACCCTTCGCGTAATAAAATAAGTTCTGAAAACTAACTTTATTACATAGGCTACACCATCTATGGAGGACTAATTTGGTATTACAGGTATAAATTTTGATCAATCAAAGTCCTATAGACTAGCGACCTACGTGGCAAGATTTCCGGGATGTCCTGCGTACGGTACAGTCGCTGCGGTCAGAAAGGTCACTGCCACTAAACTACAAAACTTTGAGTGGTGGACACTCTTAGAATGGACTGGTTTTTAATTAGCACCGAACTGGTTGTCGAATTTAGTTAAAATGTAGAGAGAAAAGAAAACGCGACATTTCGAACAATACGACATTCCAACTGCACGCGGACATTGTGGTCACTGGCGGTAATAGTTAAAAAGTGATTTCAACTGCCCGTAGACTTTTGTGGTTGTTAGTGAAGCGAGCTGGAAATGGAGTTTCAACTGTACGCGTACACTTGTGGCCGCTAGTGGAGGGAGTTTGAAACTGAACCAGAAGGTCAGTACAGGTAGACCATTAGAACCTGGCTGCATTTACATGTTTAATCTTGAATTCTGATAATTGGTTTTGTGATTTTAATCTTGGATGTTTGTCTAAGAAAGAATGAAGTTACTTTAGGTGAAAGCCTTGTAATGTGTCCTCATGGTTTACCTGAGTTGCCTTTTACCCACGATCAAGGAAAAATTATTTATGGTAAAGGAAAACATTTTTGGTATATAAACCACATGAACAATCTAAAAACCAAATATTAGATAACTAAAAATTGTACTTCTTTATTTCTAAAAATCGTTTCGTAAAGATGTTTATTATTTAATTATGGTAACATATTTTAAAACCACCTAATATCCTAAATGTTACTTTGACAAGTAAAGAATATATATATATATATATATATATATATATATATATATATTGGTATGTCATAATAACATAATTTCCACTTTTCATGATTGCATAAATAAGTTTAACTATATGCTTAATAGTAGGCCTAATATTTTGAAAATCCTAAAAAATTGATGTTCAGAATACATCAATTTTCTCGTCCCGATACTTTAACCTCATCGATATTCTTCAAACGATACATATATACATTTTTTTTTTAACGTCCGACTATTGTGCACACTTGGATTAATGTAGACGATGGAATGATTTATAGTGTATGAAAATGCCAAGCCCTGGCCGGGAATCGAACCCGGGTCCTCGGGGTGAAAGCCTAGTATGCTATCAACTAGGCACCGAGGCACCTTACATCTATACATCGAAACATTGATGCTTTAAACATTTGTATCATCCCTATAGATAAGGAGCTCCTGTAGCTGGGACGGGAGTAGCAACCGCAACGGTGAATGTGACGTGCTCCGTTTGATAACATGAGTTGCTGTTTTGTTATTGCGGAAGAAAAACGCAGCTGCCGCATCGACGGAACCAGTGACTCCGACTGCACCCAGTTGATTCCATGCTTACAATACACTTTTCTTGTCGTTGCGTTTTTGGCGGAAAGACAAAACCGATGATTGTGACCCTAGACTTGCGTTTGTTAGTGGAAATTAAAAGTAATTTTTTCTTCCACCAAAAACAAAAGTTTTGTTATAACGGAAAATAAATAGGTGAAGTTTCAAATTCATTTAATAAATATATTTTTGTAAAGAACTGATAAAAAATTCTGTTGTTTAACCAAAAAAAAAAGTCATACATTACGTTTTTTTGCTTTTTATTTTAATTACAATAATTTGTTCAAAAACACTGCGAATTAACATAACTAGGTTTTCACAACATAACCTATAACTTATTTTTTATCAGCTGTTCAATTAAATCAGCTGGTAGTTAGGAATTAATACACACACAATAAGCTACCATACAATGTTGCGAAAAAAATTCTAAGATTAGAGAAAAAATAATACAAATGAATACTCATTTAACCTTGCATTTGTATCACCGTTGCATAATAAGCAATTTAGAAATGTAAATAATTTTAAGTAAATTTGTACATATTTTCTTTATAAGTGTAATATTTTATTACGTACCTACTTTATGAATGTATGCAATGCTATATTTAAAGCATTTAATTGCAAAACCTGTTTTTCTTTAAGTTGTACATATATGTTTTATTTAACATTCTTTTGGAAGTCTCTGTCCTGCTCTTAGTTCTAAAAACATATTTTAACATGTATTATGTTTTAGGGAAGGTTGTGATGGTGGATTTTGTGTGTCTCGTGATGCGGGGAACCTGTGTTTGTGCGTATCAAGTCTCATATTAAATTAATTATTTCTTACTTAAATAATTTAAAATGTCCTGTGTTTCCGTCTGGAGACCTTGCGTGAGTGAGGCGCACGTCATAACCACTACTCTACGGAAACTACGACGAAGTTTGATCGATGTAAATATACGAAATGAATCGTTAATTTAATTTTGGTAGTTATATTAAAAGATCAGTTATTTTATATTAATTCGTAACGATTTGCTGATTTCATTGAACAGCTTATAGGCTATAATTAGTTATAGGTTATGTTGTCAAAAACTGGATATATTTTAGTTTGTCATATTATTGAACAAATTATCATAATTAAAATAAAAAGCAAGAGAAAATATAACACTTGACTTTTATTTTTGTTTCAATAACAGAATTTTTTATGAATATTTATTAATAAAAATATTAAAATATTTTATAAAAATATCATTTAATAAAAATATTAAATTAATTTGTAACTTCACCTAGTTATTTTACTTTATAACATAGCATATTGTTGGTGGAAGATCAAATTTAAGCTTTTTAAAAACTGTATAGATCATTATAATTCAATTAGATTTACTAAGAAATGAGTTTAACAAAATCAGTACGGATAAAAGACGTCGAAGAAAGGGGAAAAGGACTGTATTGGACGCAGGGTGTAGGAACAATCCCCGAATAATTTCAGCAGTCTGCAGGTTCGTGCTTTAATCCCCCAAGACTTCACGCTACGACGCATCGTGTTAGGCCGGTTACCATAATTGACTTGTTTCTTACGTTGGAAAACCATTTCCACAAATAAATTACTGAATTCCTAATCCGCAAATAAGCGCGTTAGGTTGCCTTGTACATGCGCAGTGTATTGTTAAATTTACAACATTTACTTAAATGCATAATAAATATGTGTTACTTAAATTTGTAATTAACAAAACGTAATGAGTTTAAGCGAAATATTTCCATTGTACGAGGATAAAGTATTGTTGACATTTTGTTAGATGTATTAGTTTTCGTATTTCCCAAGGTCAAAAAAGCGTTTTTATTTGAGAAATAATTTTTTAGTTTGTTTTTGGCCATTGCCAGAAACTGAAATATTTGAATTATTTTGTTGGAATTGTACAAATAAAGTTGCTTGTATGTTTTTTTAACTATTATTTTACTAACAATATTAAAAACCCTTATTTTGATAAAAAAAAGATAAATTTTCTTCTATCACGTTTTAACGGTTTTTGATAAATTTGTAATAAAATGTCCATAAATATCCAAAACGAAAAGTGGCTACAAAGCCAAACTATTCAGGTCGGAAGCAATCAAGAAAAAATCAGACTAGAATATTCAAAATTGTTTACTCACTTTTTTACTAAATATACCGACACAAAGTTCAAATGAATGTAGAACATTTCAAATATAAGAATATTACGCTAAACATAAAACAATAAATCCTGTATAAAGTCGGTGATTTATTTTTTAATTTACTTACTTTTAAAACTTAAATTTCTTTCTTAATTGTTTAATGTTATCAACCATTTTAAACAATCTTAAACATAATTATTTCTTTGCAAATATATATGTTTCTTTTTGAACTTTGAAATTCCATATTCAACGGGATCATAAGACTTGGTGGTAGCAAACATATTTCAGTTCGCTGCGTCTCATCGCAATGCCGTAGGTTCGAGACAGCAGTTACTGTTTTAAGCGAAACTCTCCATTGATGCTGATCTCTTATCCTCGTTTGTCTAACTTGCATAAAGTATTGACGTTAAGAAAAACATCAATGAGATGACATAATTTAAACAACTTATTATCCCGAAAATATCAAAGATTTCTGAAATATCATTTAGTTCACACATTGTAATTTGACAAGTAGAAAGAATGAATGTTTGTCGAAACCTCCGCAGTGACTTAATTGTTTTTGTGTGCAATATTTAGTAAGGAGAAAATGATAATTGATTTTCTCAAATCGATGTGCCAAAGTTTGATTAGCAGTGAATCAGAAAACGAAAATTTTCTGCATATTTTAAACAGTACGATCACTGCAAAAAAGCACACAAAATTTACGGAAACTTATAATAAATTGTGATATTTTTTGTGCATATAAGATGGGCTGTAACACGTATTCAATGATTTTGATTTTATTAGTGTTATATGTGCACAATATAGGCGTTTGGCTTTAAGTTTATTTAAAGTATGCATTTCCAGCATCTTCTAAAAGTATCAATAAATAAATAGAAATGCATAAACTTTTAGTCATTTCCTCCAAAACCCGGATCAAACGCTATCGTTAAAACCTATAAATAGTTTATTTTTTTAAATCACTTCGCCAGTTCTTCCTTAGATTTATTTCCTTATATATTAAGCTTTCTTATGCTATCAAAGCACAAAAAATTATGGTTCAGGAATAAACAGAAAAATAGCACCAACCACCAACTGTCGTCATAGTTTATTTAGTCTAAGCTGTAAATTTATTTTTACTTCGAAGTTGGTAAATTGCCTAAAATTATGTGTCATTATACTTGGCTAAAACTTATATAAATTTTATAAAACAATTTTTCAAGCATTTACTTTATAGTTTTAGTATTAAAATATATTTAAGAATATAGTGATTAAACTCGATGAATTTGAGAGTAAAGAAAGTTATCTATATAAATTTTAAAACGACGTACTAAAAATACACTCGAAAACCAAAAATTAAATAATACTAAAATTACCACGAGATATAAATAAATTATACAAAAATGCATGAACTGAAATGTAATTAAAAATAACTTACTTCGTACAATACACATGAAGTTAGACATTGCTTTTAAAATATCAAGATATTTTGTTTACGTTAAAAAAAATTATGTTTATTTTTGTATGTAGAAAAAGTAAAAAAATAATGCATCCGAAAATAATGAATAATAATACGTAAAACGTATACATTAACAAATTGTTAAATAAAATAATAGCGATGAAAAAAAAATAGTTTACTTTCACTTGAGAATGGATAGTTTACAATCATCCTGTACTTCTTAAGTGATTAAAGTCAAATTAAACGAGAAACAATGCAAACTAAACTTGTTGAAAGTGGCACTTATTGTAATTAATCTGTCTACAAATTTAATTAAAATGTATGTATATCCATTATAAATATACCTCAAATTCAACAATAACGTAACGGTGTTTCATTAAAATTTCAAATGTTCTATTGAAAAGGCGTAAGGAAATAAACCGGAAAGTATTCTCATTTAATTAAATTATTTAAAAGATGAAAATATAGGGTAAACAAACACTAAACAGGAGAAAATCATTAAATACTAAAACTAAAACGCTTGAACTCTGGTTATGTACAATTAGAGCAAGGATTCGGTTAAACGTAATTACTTCATAGATTAGCAGAGACATTGGCTAGCCCCTGCAACACCTGCTCTTTACGTTCTAATTCACGTCGTTTTGTCTTTTAACATCTCGCACGATTTTGTTTTGTTTTTATTTTTCACCTTTGTGTTTTCATCTACTTCAAACAAAAATACGTACACAGACTGATAATTACAAATGAACTGAATAATTTTGATTTCCTGATACAAAATATTTATACTTTCAAATAGATTGACGAAGTTGTTTTACGAGTATTACAAAAAGAGTTGTTGTTTTCCATTAGCACTATTTTACGTGTTTAGTAACCATTCCTACATAATTCAGGAAAAGGGATTTAATTTATAGAAATTTATTTTCTACTAACGTTAGTTCAGTTCTTATTACATTTTTCGTAAATGGAAATTAAGGCAAGATATAATATAAATGCACTGTATTAATTTAATAAGAACAAATAAATTCGGAAATTTTTGAACAATAAATTGAAACTAGTTAAATAAAAGGTTAAATTACAGTTGTTCCACTGGCGTAATTGAAACGAATCGTCAAAACTGACAGCAAATAACATCACCTGAACAATTTAATATGTTAAAATGAAACTTGGCGTACACATTAATTTTGTAGCTTGAATGTATTCTTTACACATCCAAATCCTTTTCAAAATGCGGTAGATAATATATTAAAAAAATTGTGAATAGATAATTTGCATTTTTTTTTAAATCTGTATTTACCGTCGTAATTGATGAAATCACATTTAAAACTTCATTCCAAAATGGCAGTCATTTTAAAAGATAAAATATGTTTTTCTACGTCTTTCCGTAATTTTCATGCAAAGTTAATTGTGTATTTAAAAAAACAAAAACAAAAAAGGTACTTATAATATATCTATACTATGTGCATCAATCTAATGTAATTTCATATATTTAACTTTTTCAAAACATTTTTGAAAATTAGAAAACTGCAGTAAATTTAACATGTACGGCATCACAATTTTAGTATTATATTTGTATATATTTATTTGTATTATATTTGTATATATTTCTATATAGTATATATTTGTATCACAAATATGCACTATAAACCAAACAGTTTAAAAGTAAAATACTACATACTAAAATAAAGAAAGCTGTGGTAATGGATTCAATATTAATGTCTTTCAATTCTAACTACCCATTTTTGGGATGGATAGATTACCGGTATATGTAGCTCACCGTGTAATCCATAAAATGGGCAAACCATGGAATTTCGCTTAAATTATTTAATTTTTGAAACACGGAGAAAAACAGACACAATCTTCTTGTAAAAAAACTCTCTCTCTCCCAGTTTCTCACATGGGAACATTACAGAAAACAGCGGAAAACACTAGCGAGGAGAATTATACGGTCACGTGTATCTGGTTTGTCCTAGTGACCGATAGAGAAAATGCTTTAAAATAACGATTTTTTTTATAAAGATATTATTTATTAAGATCTTTTTGTTAAAAAAGTTATTAAATTTATATATATATATATATATATATATATATATATATATATATATTTTATATTATACAATATATAAATTTCTCAGTGTCGAGGAATAAACATTACAGGTAACTAGAGACACATTACAGGTCAACACTGGATAAGGTCGTTGAAAATGCTTAGGTAAATTGTATTTGTAAAGGTAGTTGTAATCTTCGGTGTATACCCTATACAACGTAAAATATCTACTAAAAACAAAAATGATATATTTTATCGATTAAACAAAAATAACAAAACATTGTTTTCTGTTCAACAGAATAGTTTTTAAAAAAACAAATGAATAATAAATAAAAAGCTAAAGAATTGCTAATAATAAACAAATTGTATTAAAAAACTACGAATTAATTAAATCATCATTTGTTATACGTAACAGAAGATGATGTAATATATACAAAATAATGTCTTAACTAACTGATTCATAATCAAAGCACAGCCGAAACTATAACAGAGACTTGAAATTTTCAGGGTACCTTAGTACTGCAATGTAGGGGTACACAAAAAAATTGACAATATTCAAGCAATAAAGAGATAAAAATGGGGTAGAACTTTTTTTATTGGTAAATATATTTTTGGTCGAATCTTCTTGAAACACAATTACTGTAAAGCACAAGTAATGACATACATTTTTACCACTTTCCAAAATTCGTTCTTTAGAGCGTATAAAAGTGGGTAGAAAATGTGGGGGTAAAAATATTTTTGGATTTTATATTCTAGATATACATACGCCTACTCTGAAAACCAAATAATTAAACAGGTATTTCAGAATTTTTCCGAACTAACCCCTAAAAGAATAAAAATGTAAATATTTATAAATATCTTTAGAGAAAATATTTGTATCGGATTTTCTTAAAACTATACGAAATTGTCTACATCACAAATTTTGAAACACTTAACTCAGCATTTTTTTCATAATTCTCTAAAAGACCAAAATGTTTAAAAAATGTTTGCATTGGAGAAAAATATTTTTCTGGATATATATATATAACTGGATATATACTTATAACTAAACATAAATAATCTAAAACGCAAATATTAAAATACGCATTACAGCACTTTTTTCCAGTTCATTCCTAAAAGAATAAAAATTTAAAAAAGAAGAGACCGATAATACATTAAATTTTCTTGACCTATCAATTTTTAGAGTAAACAATAATTTCAAATACAGGGTTTATAGGAAACATACCACAACTAGCCAAACAATATAAAAATGCCACGTTACAATAGTTTGGTACACAGGTTAATTTCACTCCTTAAGGACAAAGGAAGCTATGGAAATGAAGTGAACATCATTAAGTACATAGCTGTTTCTAACGGATATAAAAGCTCAATTGTTGATAGGTTTATTGCACAAAAACACAAAAACAAAAATAAAAAAATCGTTTCTGATAAAAAACCATCTCCACAGAATATGGTTCATCTTTAAGCCACGCCATAAAAAAATTATCCAAAGAAAATATAAATGTCTCTTTCAGAACTACTAATAAGTTATCAACATTATTAAAGAAGCCAGTTGCAAATACAAGTGGAGATAACTTTGAAAAACTGGCATATACAAAATGAAATGTAGTGACTGCCTAAGTTCTATATCGGTCAGACATCTCGCTCTTTTAAGAAAAGATTTAAAGAGCACATACCCAGAAGTGCATTATCGACAAACTCGGCTTTCGCAGAACATCTTATGAACAAAAACCATAAATTTGAAGACATCTATACCAACATGGAAATATTAATTTTTGTCATAAAAGTAGTTATATGGATGCGATTGAAGAGTTTGAGATTTACAAGAGCAAAAAATCAGACCCCAAGAACATCCTCAACGAAAAAGTTTCATTTAAATCAAATTTAATATCTGACATTGCTCTAAGGATAAGTGATATGAGTAAGTAACAAAAACCAACAGACGCACCGTAACTGATAACAATGACGGGCGCGCTACTAATGATGGAGACTCCGCAGTCCGGAATGTAAGGACGTACGATTCGCGTGTGTAGGTTGGCCAAGCCGAATTTCATGACGAATATTTTAAACGTGTAATTGTGCTCAGTGTTTGTGCTGTATGTTTTAATGTTCTGTTTCACCTTGTGACGACCTCGACAGAGGGATTTAACATTTTGTATAACGGCCTGAAGATGAAACTATAGAGTTTCGAAACCGCGGTAGCCTTTATGAGGTGAGTTGATAGACCACTGACGGGAAGAATAGGTCATAATCCTAATAATTTAAAAAAAAGTATACATTTTGGAATTGGAGAAAATATTTTTGTATTGGATTTTCTTAAAACCTAAAAAAACGTTCTAAAACACAAATTATGAAACACAACATTTCAATTAATCATTTCTTAATACGGTAATTAAGGAATAGGCTATAAATTTGCATTTGGGAGAAGAATAATTTGGATGTTTTTCAAACTTGACAAAAATACTCTAAAACACAAAAAATGAAATATATATCAGTATTTTTCCGAATTCAATCCTAAAAGGCGTAAAAAAGAGGTATAAAATTTCACAATGAAAAATTATCATATTTTAACTCACGTCATATATTGTTTGTTTTTTTGACAATCTAATTCAAATGTACCATGTTTAAATTCAATGCACATATTCCAGATATGATATTGTTTCCATATTCACTGTAAAATAATTACTTGGTGAATTAACCATAAACATTCAACCCATAATGGTTGCATTCGATAAATATGTCCAAATCATAAACATGGTCAAATTTATTATCAGCACCAAATATGGGTCACTGAATACATTAAATACAGTATTTAAGATATTGTGTTTCTTTTATGAATATATTTTTTTACGTTTATAAATTATTACATTAACGAAACAGTCTAAATTTCTTGGACAAAGCCGTGACGGATAATGCTAGTATATATACACAATATAAATAAATATTTACAATATATTATAAATTAAATATGCTATATAATTTTGAATAAAAATATTTTAAACTTGATTTTAAGTGCATATATATATATATATATACATTTAAAAATAAAACAAGTATAAAATAATTTTCGTTCATTTTTATCTTTTTATGTTATAAAAGCTTTATAGTTTGTAAAGATCTATCTATAATTCGGTCTACAACGTTCTACGCCGTCTTCCGATCTCCAAACTCCACCGATCGCGGTCCCACCACAGGTCTTCTGGTAGATCCCTTTTTTTTATTTCCCTTTCGACTCCTTCTCTCCAGCTCAGTCTCGGCCTTCCTCGTTTTCTTCTTCCAGGTGTTCGCCATTGCATGATTTTTTTGGGAATTCGCTCATCCGGATATTCTTTGTACATACCGGATATTCTTTGTAATTCAATCAAAATTATGTGATTGCTAATTTCATTTAGTCACATTAGGGATTTATCATTTAATACCCATTACTATTGGTTTTGCATAATGTAATTGTTTACTATAGTTTATTGTAATATAATATATGTAAGATGAATCTTTGTATTTAAAAGTAAATTTGAAATATCTTTGAATGATTTGATAAGCTCGTATTGTTTACCTAGCTGTTATTATACGACTCTGTAAGGTCTGGCTGAAGAGAACGAGATGGATAACGAATTGTTCCAATGAGAAATGACGCCATATTTCATGGTCTAATCCCGCAATCTCAGGTTCTGGAGCTCTGGGCGCGATGTCGAAACGAAAATACAAATTTACAATTCACTCGATGTAATCACGAAAATGAATTATATCGATTAATCAAATACGTTTTACTGTTTGTACAACTTTCAACATTTAATTAATTGTAAGTTCGCTCTTGTAGTACAATATTATGAAGTAATTGTTGTAAGGGAAGTAATATTTTTTTATCTATAACTATTATAAATGTTATCACTGTAGTTCACTTTTATTTAGGTGTACTCACTGCGTGTTATAATGTTTAACGCAATATATTGCTTCAACAACGATCAGTTTTTTTTTAAATTTTATAATTTTTACATTTATTATTTCACTGTTAAAAGTTATTATCCTTTTTATTTTGATAAGCTAAAATAATGCAGTTAATGCGTAAACATTTCGAGTATAAATAGATTTTGTGCTTAAATTTAAAATAATTTTTCAACAAAATTGTTAATATATACTTATATAAGTATAAATAATTACTGGCTATCTAGCGAGAGAGAAGAGAATTTCCAAAAGTATTTTTCTCTATATTACCTTTTTTTCAATTCTGATTGCACCGTCATAATCAGCATTAAAATCTGATATATTAGCATTTTAATTTTTAATTAACATTAAAAATACGAAGCTGAACTTTCACGCTATTAAAAATTCTTAATTTTAACGGATTTTTAAAATTCAAAATACTAATTTTTGCAGATTTTGTACCCTGACGAATCTGAAAACGGAATTTCAAATATATATATATATATATATATATATATATATATATATATATATATATATAATCATATCTAATTCATATTATAGTTTGTGTGTTTGTTTGTTTGTTTGTTATTCAATCACGCTTTAACCACTGGACCAATTGAGATGAAACTTGGTACGTATATGGTTTAAGTATCAGAGATACATATAGGCCTATTCCCGTTTTACAAAACGTCATTATACTACTTACCCAGCCCAAAATAATTATCAGTTTTTAGTTTTGTAACATCTGTTAACTATAGTTAGGTTTAATTACTGTTTACTGAACATGAGATTTAGGCACCTGAGATGGACATAGATCTAATCCCATTTTACAAATCTTAATCTATGTTTTATTTATTGCAAAATTATTGTTTTTAATGTTACATTTTCATCTAATAATCACAATCTGGTATTTTTCATTTAAGACTATTCAATATTTTTAAAGCAGAGTGCAGAATATATATATTATATACAATTTTATTAGGATACTTTAATTGTACGGTAGTATATATATTTATGTAATTACATTATATGAAAAAATGGTAAATATGCAGTGCAGCATCTACTGGAGTTTTCGATATTTTTCTTACTAAAATGCTTATTATGTACCCAAAAGCAAAAATCCAAAATATGAAAGCAGGAGAAGTACGATAAAAATCAAAAATAAAAGTGACCAACATAACCTCAAAATTGCTACCGGCGAAAATCGGTACCGTGTTGTGCTGATTTTAGACGTATTTTTATTGTTTTACTGATCTACAGATCAGTAAAACAATAAAAATACGTCTAACACGGGTTTGGGTGATAGGAAACCCATTTTTTAAAAGAATAGTGCATAACCTAAGTGACACGGTTGTTAGGCCTAACACGGTGATGCGTGAAAAAACCTTTATATTTTTTTAAAGATTATTTGGCTACATATCCTAACTGTTACGGTTGTTAGGCCAAACACGGTGATGCGTAAAAAAACCTTTATATTTTTTTAAAGATTACTGCATATCCTAACTGACACGGTTGTTAGGCCTATCACGGTGATGTTAAGAAAACCTTTAAATTTTTTAAAATAATACTAAGTATATTAACTGCCACGGTTATTAGGCCTAACACGGTGATGTGTAAAAAAACTTTTATATTTTTTTAAAGAATACTACATATCCTAACTGATATGATTGTTGGGCCTATCATTGTGATGTGTGAAAAAAACCTTTATTTTTTTTAAAGAGTATCCAAACCTTAACTGACACGGTTGTCAGGCCTAACATAGTGATGCGTGATAAATCTTTATATTTTTTTAAAGAATACTCCATAAGCTAACTAACATAGTTGTTAGGCCTAACACGGTGATGCATTAAAATAACCTTTATTTATTTTTTTCAAAAGAGTACTCCATAACCTAACTGACACGGTTGTTGGGCCTAATACGGTTATGCATGGAAAAAACTTTATATTTTTTTTAAAGAGTACTCCATAATTTAACTAACACGGTTGTTGGTCCTAACACGGTAATGCATGATCTTTAATGTATATTATGATTGCGGGCAAAGCCGTGACGGGTTACAGCTAATCATATTATATTTCTGAAAGTTTGTTTTTGTTTATTTGTTTGTTATTCAAATACACTTTAACTACTGGACCAAATGAGATTACATTTGGTGTGAACACGTTTTAGGTGTGTGAGATAAACACAATACTATTCCAGTTTAATTGTATAATAATGACTTTTTAATAATACTGTATTTTATTGAAATATGACGTGACCCTGTTTCAGAGTATCGAGTAGCAAAAATTTATATGTCTTTGCCAAAAACCATAAATCATATAATATTGTATATAGCAATATATTAAAATGAAATGACCTATTCTGATTTTGAAAATTGACTATAAATTTTATTTCTTACATTATAATTGCAGGCAAAGCCGCAACGGATAACAGCTAGTATATATATATATATATATATATATATATATATATATATATATATATAAAACGTAGGTACTATGAAGTTTAAAATATCAAAATTGCCGCTATTTTGAAATTAATTTTTTTTTTAATAACGAACTTGTTCAATCTATTACCGTAATCAATTCTTATAGTAAATTAAACCTCAAAAAAAAAGCGAACGTGAGCCTTCTAAGACGCATACACGCGCGCACGTACGAACACCATATATGTATAAGTTTTAACTAACGCTCAAAAAATGATCTGTAAGTCCGATCAGTGCTCATTTTAAGGTTCCAGGTCTGGGCCTCACCAAAATGGTTGATCTATTAAGCCTTTTTCCAATGGTAATTCACTAAGAAGAAATATTATTTATTAAAAATGCAGTTAAGCAGCAAAACAAATGTAATTGTGATCACACCTGCCAGATAAATTTTAACAAAGATTAGTAATACTTGTAATGTGGACAGATCTTGTGCAAGGTATATTAATGTTGACCCACTTCATTGGAAATACTGTATAAAATTTATATCCACTGATTAAATGAGAATTTCTTATTTTCGTCAATTCTAATTGAACATTTTGCTAATACGAGATCTATGAAAATATTATTTTTTGTACTATATACGAGTGAAACAATATATAAAAGAAAAAAAAATACCATTGTACCACGTAAACCCTAACTTACTACAGATTTTTGTAAAAGATTAGTACATAATTGTGTAAATACGAGCAGTAGAAAAACCGTAGTATGGTGTATATTTCGAAATTAAAGAATATAGTGAAAGTAGGAATAATATTTATTTCTGATGATGTAAAGTTAATCAATGACACATGATTAAAATTTTGTGCTGCATTTATAAATTAGCATACCTTTATATTATATAATGAATATAGTACTGATGTTTGGAACGGTTACTAAGAAATAATGGAACGTAATAAGTAATACTACTGCTTTAATGTTTCACTAATATTTGACAATGATAATATTGCATGTAACTTTGTACGTTAGAATGTTATTGCAGCTGCTACATTGTATCAAGTAACGGTAACAAAATGCATTAGTATTTAGTGCAACATAACTTCCTCTATAGCTGTATTAGAAAATTACAGCTAATATAATATCAAGTAATCCATAAGTAATAATATTAATGATGCTATAATATAATAATTAATGAAAAAGTATTATTTAGTTAAAACAAAATTCTGTATAACGAATAAGAAAATATAATTTAAAAAAATTTCAATTAATATTTAGTAAGTGATATTTAGTGCATCATAACTTTCTATACTATGAATGTGAAAATATAATTTAATAAAGTATCAAGTAATTCATAAATAATATTATTGACGCTGCTATAATATATTAAATAAGTCATAATGAATGAATAAGTAATACAAAGTTCTACATAACTGTCTATACAACAAATCAGAGAGTATAATCTAATAAAGTATCTAAAAATTGATAAGTAGTATTACTGACGATGATGTAATAACAAATTCATAATTAATGCATCAATAATATTTAGTACAAAATAACTTTCTATATAACTAATGAGAAATTATAAAGTAATAAAGTATCATCTAATTCTTTTGTAATATTATTAACGCTGCTGTTATATAGTAAATAATACATAATTTTGCATAAGTAATATTTAGTGCAACATAGCTTTCTATATAACGAATGAGAAATTATAACGTAATAAATATCAAATAATTCTTTAATTAACGCTGCTGTTATATATTAAATAATTCATAATTAATGCATTAGTAATATTTAGTGCAACCTAAAGTTCTGTTATAACGAATGAGAAATTATAACGTAATAAATATCAAATAATTCTTAATTAACGCTGCTGTTATATATTAAATAATTCATAATTAATGCAGTAGTAATATTTAGTGAAACCTAACGTTCTGTTATAACAAATGAGAAATTATAACGTAATAAATATCAACTAATTTTTAATTAACGCTGCTGTTATATATTAAATAATTCATAATTAATGCATTAGTAATATTTAGTGCAACCTAACGTTTTGTTATAACGAATGAGAAATTATAACGTAATAAAGTATGTACTAACTCTTAAGTAATATTATTAACGCTGCTGTTATATATTAAATAATTCATAATTATGCATAAGTAATATTTAGTGCAACATAACTTTCTATATAACGAATGAGAACATATATAATTTAATAAAGTATGCATTTAATATGTATTAAAACATACATATTTAATAATAGTAAAAGTATAAAGTATTTGATAAGTAATGTAACTGACACTAATATAATGTATTAATTAATTTTTAATAATTCGTAAGTGATATTTAGTATCACACAACTCTCTATATAACGAATAGAAATTAATAAGTAGTATCTAATACCTATGCAATATCTAATATCTATACAATGTATTACAAATATTTATTAATGTACAAGTTACTTATTTGGTACTGTTTTAATAAATTGCCTAATTAATGAGACAATAGTCCTGCGTTTGTAGAACTATATATTAACACGTACTGTCTGATATTATTGTATCCCTTCTTGTGAGATTTAATTAGGAAAGGATGGCAGACTGGCACAAAGCCTGAAAAGTAAATCCTTATTACAGGGAAATCCTCAACCAACGTGAGCTTTTGTCGTTGAAAACAGTAATAAATGTCAGCGTTAGTTATCGCTTGGTTTATTTCTATTGCAACACCAATCAATGCTAATTGCTGCGTCGTTTTCTGCGTCAATATAATATAAGGATTTTTGTTGTTTGAAACCTAAAATCAGTCAATACCGAGTTGTGCTTATTTTTTTAAATCGAAAATTATATATATATATATATATATATATATATATATATATATATATATAGAGAGAGAGAGAGAGAGAGAGAGAGAGAGAGAGAGAGACAGGGTGGCCCAAGGGAAACGGATGGTTTTGAAAAAATCACTACTCCGTTAGTTCTAAACACAGAAAATTTTTATTTATATAAAAATGAAGGTACAGTTATGACATTAAAAAAAGACATTACTTTAATTTTTTAAAATTATATCATCCAAATGACGGCCGTTGTGACGAACACACATTTCCAATCTTTCTCGAAAATATGCTTCCACTCTGCCCAATAATTGTTTGTTGATTAGCTCAGTTTGGTTTCTTATTGCGGCCTTCAATTCTTCCAGAGTACGCGGTTTTTCTTTGTAAACTTTCATGTGCCTTACAGTAACCCTACAGGAATAAATCGCACATGGATAGATCTGGTGAGCGTGGAGGCCACGCAACATCACCAAACCGTGAGATCACTCGCGCAGGGAACAACGCTCGAACTGCAGCCATAGAAGCTCGGGCCGTATGAGCAGTAGCTCTGTCTTGCTGGAACCATACGTGATCCATGTTGATATCTCGTCTTTCAAGTTCTGACCTAAAAAAATCTGTTATCATATTCACGTATCGATTAGAAGTCATAATCACAGTAATTTCATTCTCTTCAAATAAAAACGGTCCAAAAATCCCACATTTTCCTACAGCGCACCAAACGGTCACTTTTGTACTGTGCAATGGTCTATGTTGTAACACAAGGGGATTTTTCAAAGCGTAATAACTGAATAACTTTTTAATCATACATTTTATGAAAATTACTTCGATTATATAAAATATTTACCATTGCATTATGAACAAAACCAAACTTTATTTTTTTAAATCCGATACAAAATAACTAAGTTACGATAAAGTGTTTATTGGAACTTTTTAAGTTTATTGGAACTTTTCACTTAAGTTTATTGGAACTTTTCACTTAAGTTTATTGGAACTTTTCACTTAAGTTTATTGGAACTTTTCACTTAAGTTTATTGGAACTTTTCACTTAAGTTTATTGGAACTTTTCACTTAAGTTTATTGGAACTTTCATCTAATTTTGAAGTGAGGAATCACCACCTGAAACCTTTTTCTAAACACCCTATATATGCCTATAACATCAATAATAATTCTAAAATACTATGATAAACTTGATATATATTTAAGGTAAGTAAAGAAAAGACCGCTAACTCTGTAGTCTTTCCAGCCTATACAGGACTTTTATAAAATTTTGTTTTACTGTTAATTCATTATTATATATAGCTTTTATTTGTTGTTTGGAATTAAAAATTAATAAATCTGTTATAAAATATTTTAAATAAAATAAAATAAAAATCTTTTGGGAAGACGTAGGTTGCTGTCAGTCAATTCTGGGGGACCGGAGGCAAACTGTATATCGGAAGTGACTGGTGCTTCAGGAAGACATGCCAGACGGTGCTCGGGAACAACGGGTTGGCAGAATAATGTATAGACAGTTTTGCGTACACTTCTAGTTTTCTTTTTGGGTGAAACAATTTGCGGTACGATTGACCGGAAACATCCGGAAAGGTTTCGGGGGAACCTTTGGATCGGATAATTGAGTTCGTTATTGGGTTGTTATAAAATGTAGTTTTAGGCGAAACAATACAGGATGAAAGTATTGTAGTTATACGTATTAAAAGACATTATTGAACTACCTATGGTTGACTCATTATAGAAACTCGGTTAGGATAGCTTCAAAATTCATAATCATATTTATATATACGGTGTGTAACGATCAACTGGTACTGGTGTTTACGTAAGGTCTTTTACCTAGTAAGGTATGATCTTTAAAGATAAAGACACCGACAATTTTTTACTTATGGATAAAACAGTATATATTATAACTTATTAAAATTAAATAATTTTTATATACAAATCCGTTATATTTTGTATTTTATCAAAACAATATAAACCAATATTAAAAATAATAATCACTTTTTCAGATCAAAATAAATAAATGTTTAATTTAAATCATTTTTCCAAATATTATTTTGTTTTCTCGTTATTTTACATGACCACAATTCATTTAGCTACATGTAACGAACAATTACGTATTTATAGAATATTTCAAAAATTTATAGTCTTCTTTTTAACTATTATTTGTTCATTAAATTGTCAGTGGTTTGCTGTACTTGGTCTGACTCCTGCTGCGCCATCTGACAATATATCTTTGGCATCATGCTCAGAGACACGATCGACGAAAGTTATTAAAAATATATTAGTTATTAAAAATAAAATCAATAATTTGAAAATTGTTTATAAAAAAACAACTACAGTTGGAACTTTGGAAACACCAAACATTGTTTACGTAAAAAAAATAAAATTGTTTAAAATAAATAAGCTATCCTGTCCGATACTATGAGAAAAAGGAGAATAAATTTTTACGGCCATCTTCTTAGAATGAACTCCAATAGATTGACGAAACAGGTGTTCGATTTTTTCCATAATCGTAAAACAAAACCGAACTGGTTTAAAGAAATTGAAAAAGACCTAATAGAATTAAAAATTACAGAAGATTCATTGTTTGACCAAACTGCTAAGATAATTACCAAAGACGAAAGAATAAGATTCCAAGATAAAGCCAAAATAAGACTTAAACCTGTCATTTCGGAAGAGGAGAGGAAGAGAAGATCGGAAAGAATGAAGAGCTACTGGGAACAAAGAAAAGTACAGCGCGCAAGAAATGATTGATTCAGCGTACCCCAAAGAGGGTGAAACGAAAAAAAAAAAAAAAAAATTTCTTAAATTTCTCAATTTTACTATTTTTTTAAATAACCGCTGGAATTCCAAAATACCCTGTATTAACATGACACTAAGACAGATTAACTAAATCGCCTGTTTTCCACATACTTTTTTCGGTATTTGTAATTTTCGAAATATAGTCTGAAATATTTTGTCACTAATTAATAAAAAATATTCAAATAAAGATAAAATATCGCAATTATAGAAAATAATATAAGAATGAAATTTCCAAAAAGTATTAATACAGTACATAATTTTTTTTAATACAATTTTTACGATAAAATAACACAATTAAAAATTTATATTTTTTATTAAAATATAAAAAAATATTACATGTCTAAAAAAGTTTTATGTAGTGCATGTAAAATATTTAGTTATAAATATGTATAGCCGTGCACACAAAATTAAAAAAAAATAATACGTTTTTAAAGTCTTGACGTTTCAACTTTAACCGATGTCTTATACGATAATTAATTGTATTTTGCAGTACAAATTAAAAAAAACGTATAGGATAAATATTAAAACCTATAAATACTAAAATAAAGATTAAATATTTAATTTTTCAGCAAAAAAGATATAAATATATTTTTAGTCCAACCATAAACACCTCATTTTGCGATGTCGCCTTTGCTGCAAATGCTACCAGTTTCATATTTCATTTTAACATTTGTGCCCAATGAAAATACTTTAGCTGACATTTAATGTTTAGTAGAGATTGTTATTTGTTTAAGGTCTTAAGATTGTAATGAAGTGTGGACTTTATGTAAGAAATATCACTTGTATCCGAATTAAAAATAATAACAACTAGAATATTAGAACACAATTTTTTATTTACAAGTTATTTATTTGGTGTTTTTGTTACCTACTAATACCAAAATGCACTAGATGTAATCACTGACGAAGATTAAAATTTAGAAGAAATAAATTGAAGAAAAACAACCTATTTTGTACATTTTTAAAACATTTTCGGTCCAAATATAATTACAGTTTTATTTTTTGAATTTACAATCAACTAATGTATTAGCTTCGTATTGGAAAAGTAAATATATAATATCTAACATGTTCTACATAACATGACGTTTTATTGATGCTTCTAACTGCAGTGTTTTTGCTTTTACTTTTATTTCTTTAAAAAATAAATCTGTAATGAATATTATTTCATAAAAATAAAAATATTATTATTATTATTCATAAAAATATTTCATATAAATGCATCGGTAATATTATTTCAAAAATATTATAAATGTGATTAATAAAATAAAAAGGTCGTATAACAAAAACATAATTCAAATATTCAGTCTTGTATTCAATGTTCCATCAAAGACGACCTTTTAATTCTGCAGTTTGACTTAATGTATTTGTTAATATTTCTTGTAACAACTCTCCTTGTACGGATTGATTAGAATAGGTCCCATCCATCAATTTCACTGTCAACTTTCAAGACGTCACCTGCATCCGGAAAATAAATTACATTTGCTTTTGCAAGTACTTATAATGATTTAGGTATAACGGTAACAGATATTACTCAAGTATTTATACGTCTATATGTTATTTATCTTTGTTCCTATTTATTTTACTTTCACGTTGTACGGAGAACAAGAAACGGTGGTGGAGGTGAATAAATCTGATTTATTTGATTTTTTGTTTGTTTAATGAAAAAAGTCGAACACAAACATTTTACCTTGATTTATCAAACATGATTTAAACGGATCAGGAAAATGGACTGACGGACAGTCAGACAGACAGACAGATAGACAGACAGACATGCAAACAGTCAGACAAACAAACATTCAGACAGAGATACAGACAAACAGTCAGACAAAAAGACATTCAGACAGTCAGATAGACAGACAGGCAGACATACATACATACATACAGACAGACAGACAGACAGACCGACAGACAGACACTCAGACAAACAAACATTCAGACAGACAGGCAGACATACATACATACATACATACAGACAGACAGACAGACAGACAGACAGACAGGCAAACCGACAGGCAGACCGACAGGCAGACCGACAGACAGACAGTTAGACAGACAATCAGACAAACAAACATTCAGACAGAGATACAGACAAACAGTCAGACAAAAAGACATTCAGACAGTCACGCAGAAATACATACATACATACAGACAGACAGACAGAGATACAGAAAAACAGTCAGGCAAACAAACATTCAGACAGAAAGACATAAAGACAGACAGACCGACAATCCGACAGACAGACAGACATTCAGAAAGAGATACAGACAAACCGTCAGACAAACAGACATTCAGACAGACAGACAGACAGACAGTCAGAGAGACAGACAGGCAGACAGATAGAGAGACAGACAGACCGACAGACGGACGGACAAATAGACAGACAGAAGACAGACAGACATTTAGGTAGATAGATAGAGAGATAGATAAATTGACAGATAAATAAATAATTATATAATTAGAAAAATAATTATGTTTGTCTGATCATAAATCTGCCTTATACAAAAATAAAATTGACAGACAGACAAAAAGGCAGGCAGGCAAACAGGCTTGCAGAATGAATAAACAAATAGAGAGAGAGAGAGAGAGAGAGAGAGAGAGAGAGAGAGAGAGAGAGAGAGAGAGAGAGAAAGGCAGAAATGATAAAAACCTAAGAGAATTTAAATTTTCAATTAGTATTAAGTACAGATTATTTTGATCAGGTATCACATATAAAGGAAAGTGTGCGATAAATCCGTATATGCCACATACATCGAAAAAAGTTTTAGTGTTTTGCCAAAAAAAGCTAAGAACGTCAATTTTGAAATTTTCTACTTAAATCTGTATAGGTCAGTTAGAGTATCAAACTAAACAATAATTTTACATTGAATCCGAATGTGTCACTTAAACTCTGAAGTTTTGTTTTAATCTCAATAGTTCATTTATGGTATCACATTATTAAAAAATTCTAATCTAAATACGTCAGAAATGTTATTACTTTTTTAGTTTTGAAGTTTTCGAAGTACCTCAACGAAAGATATTACAATGAAATGTAAACAAATTTCATAAAATTTCTCGATTTATTTAAGTAAAGTAACTATTGCCACAATTATATACGCCTTACGTTCTACACGGGTTTAACAGGTGAACACACTCACGTAGTACGTTAACACAAGTATATATTAAAGTACTGTATATAATCAACTTTCCTACAAAATAATTACTCGAACTAACTATGTTATTAGTCTAAGTCTTACGTTATTAATTCAGATGTACAAGAAATATTTTCATACTTGCGTTAAGACATTAGCAAAATGTTTCTATACGTGTGTCATAATTTTTTTAAGATTAATATAAATCATTACACTCATTTTCAGAGTTATTAGAATAGCCTATAGCCTAATGTAGGCTATTCCCACATGTCACATTATTACTTGTAACCAAAAGGTAAATTATATGAATAAGCACGATGTTTTTCAATACACACAATACTTTTATCCTAAGCACTTAAGCTACTAGTTAATTTATAATTATATTTGTATTACACATTATTATAAACACATTTTATATAGGTAGTTTATGCACTCATAAACTATATCTTTACGTATACAAATTAAGTTATTTTTAAGTAAGTGTTATATTAATATTTGAAAGTAAATACTTAATACTTCGTTATAAGTAAAACCAAAATTTTTATTTAACCTAGTACCTTACAAATACGTAGTAATATTTAAAATAATGTAAATACGTTATTACAAGTTCTCACGCGCATTGCATGATTAGATTTACATAATATTTTTTTATACGTAAAACAAATAGCATACGTCACAAAGAATTTAATACGCATAAAAGTTGTTACAATATTTATTTTAAAGTAAAAATGTAAACATAATTACACTTCTTTGTGAAAATGTGATTAGTTAACCAAACAATTTTATTTGCTTCTTTATAACTTGAGCCGGCAATGTTTACTTCATTAAAGCCATTGACATTTGTTGTCGCACAAGACGTACGTTTTAAATGCTGGTTCCTTGGTTAATTATTACCTATAAAACCAACGTATTCATTAAACAAAATCTTTTACAGCACCTTTGCCTCTAGACGCCGCGCTAGTTTATTATCTGCCCCGTAATTCTCCTTTAACGTCGACATTTCCTCTTTCATTTCTGACAGTAAAACGCAAGACAAGCGCCTTATGTTTTATCAAAATATTTTAATCACATTTTGGAGTAAGTATTTTCCGCTGTGAAAAATTTATTTTATTTTATTTAGCTTTAGTTTTTTAAGAACAAGTACCTTACGTTTTATCAAAATATTTTAATCGCATTTGGGAGTGAGTATTTTCCGCTGTGAAAAATTTATTTTATTTTATTTATCTTTAGTTTTTTGAGAACAAGTACCTTACGTTTTATCAAAATATTTTAATCACATTTTGGAGTGAGTATTTTCCGCTGTGAATAATTTATTCTATTTTACTTAGCTTTAGTTTTTAATGACAAGAACCTTACGTTTTATCAAAATATTTTAATCACATTTTGGAGTGAGTATTTTCCGCTGTGAAAAATTTATTCTATTTTACTTAGTTTTGTTTTTTAAGGACAAGAACCTTACGTTTTATCAAAATATTTTAATCGCATTTTGGAGTGAGTATTTTCCGCTGTGAAAAATTTATTTTATTTTATTTAGCTTTAGTTTTTTAAGAACAAGTACCTTACGTTTTATCAAAATATTTTAATCACATTTTGGAGTGAGTATTTTCCGCTGTGAATAATTTATTCTATTTTACTTAGCTTTAGTTTTTTAATGACAAGAACCTTACGTTTTATCAAAATATTTTAATCGCATTTTGGAGTGAGTATTTTCCGCTGTGAAAAATTTATTTTATTTCATTTAGCTTTAGTTTTTTAATGACAAGAACCTTACGTTTTATCAAAATATTTTAATCACATTTTGGAGTGAGTATTTTCCGCTGTGAATAATTTATTCTATTTTACTTAGCTTTAGTTTTTTAATGACAAGAACCTTACGTTTTATCAAAATATTTTAATCACATTTTGGAGTGAGTATTTTCCGCTGTGAATAATTTATTCTATTTTACTTAGCTTTAGTTTTTTAATGACAAGAACCTTACGTTTTATCAAAATATTTTAATCACATTTTGGAGTGAGTATTTTCCGCTGTGAATAATTTATTCTATTTTACTTAGCTTTAGTTTTTTAATGACAAGAACCTTACGTTTTATCAAAATATTTTAATCACATTTTGGAGTGAGTATTTTCCGCTGTGAATAATTTATTCTATTTTACTTAGCTTTAGTTTTTAATGACAAGAACCTTACGTTTTATCAAAATATTTTAATCACATTTTGGAGTGAGTATTTTCCGCTGTGAATAATTTATTCTATTTTACTTAGCTTTAGTTTTTAATGACAAGAACCTTACGTTTTATCAAAATATTTTAATCACATTTTGGAGTGAGTATTTTCCGCTGTGAATAATTTATTCTATTTTACTTAGCTTTAGTTTTTTAATGACAAGAACCTTACGTTTTATCAAAATATTTTAATCGCATTTTGGAGTGAGTATTTTCCGCTGTGAATAATTTATTCTATTTTACTTAGCTTTAGTTTTTTAATGACAAGAACCTTACGTTTTATCAAAATATTTTAATCGCATTTTGGAGTGAGTATTTTCCGCTGTGAAAAATTCATTTTATTTCATTTAGCTTTAGTTTTTTAAGAACAAGTACCTTACGTTTTATCAAAATATTTTAATCACATTTTGGAGTGAGTATTTTCCGCTGTGAATAATTTATTCTATTTTACTTAGCTTTAGTTTTTTAATGACAAGAACCTTACGTTTTATCAAAATATTTTAATCGCATTTTGGAGTGAGTATTTTCCGCTGTGAAAAATTTATTTTATTTCATTTAGCTTTAGTTTTTTAATGACAAGAACCTTACGTTTTATCAAAATATTTTAATCACATTTTGGAGTGAGTATTTTCCGCTGTGAATAATTTATTCTATTTTACTTAGCTTTAGTTTTTTAATGACAAGAACCTTACGTTTTATCAAAATATTTAAATCACATTTTGGAGTGAGTATTTTCCGCTGTGAATAATTTATTCTATTTTACTTAGCTTTAGTTTTTAATGACAAGAACCTTACGTTTTATCAAAATATTTTAATCACATTTTGGAGTGAGTATTTTCCGCTGTGAATAATTTATTCTATTTTACTTAGCTTTAGTTTTTAATGACAAGAACCTTACGTTTTATCAAAATATTTTAATCACATTTTGGAGTGAGTATTTTCCGCTGTGAATAATTTATTCTATTTTACTTAGCTTTAGTTTTTAATGACAAGAACCTTACGTTTTATCAAAATATTTTAATCACATTTTGGAGTGAGTATTTTCCGCTGTGAATAATTTATTCTATTTTACTTAGCTTTAGTTTTTTAATGACAAGAACCTTACGTTTTATCAAAATATTTTAATCGCATTTTGGAGTGAGTATTTTCCGCTGTGAATAATTTATTCTATTTTACTTAGCTTTAGTTTTTTAATGACAAGAACCTTACGTTTTATCAAAATATTTTAATCGCATTTTGGAGTGAGTATTTTCCGCTGTGAAAAATTTATTTTATTTCATTTAGCTTTAGTTTTTTAAGAACAAGTACCTTACGTTTTATCAAAATATTTTAATCACATTTTGGAGTAAGTATTTTCCGCTGTGAAAAATTTATTTTATTTTATTTAGCTTTAGTTTTTTAAGGACAAGTACATTACGTTTTATCAAAATATTTTAATCGCATTTTGGAGTGAGTATTTTCCGCTGTGAAAAATTTATTTTATTTTATTTAGCATTAGTTTTTTAAGGACAAGTACCTTACGTTTTATCAAAATATTTTAATCGCATTTTGGAGTGTGTATTTTCCGCTGTGAAAAATTTATTTTATTTTATTTATCTGTAGTTTTTTAAGGACAAGTACCAAATCACATTTTGGAGTAAGTATTTACCGCTGTGAACAATTCATTTTATTTTATTTAGCTTTAGTTTTTTAAGGACAAGTACCTTACGTTTTATCAAAATATTTTAATCGCATTTTGGAGTGTGTATTTTCCGCTGTGAAAATGTATTTTATTTATTTAGCTTTAGTTTTTTAAGGACAAGTACCTTACGTTTTATCAAAATATTTTAATCGCATTTTGGAGTAAGTATTTTCCGCTGTGAAAATGTATTTTATTTATTTAGCTTTAGTTTTTTAAGGACAAGTACTTAAGAAAGTGTTACCATGCTCGGACAAAATCAGAAGCAATGATTTGGATTAGAATCAAATATTAATACTGACGTTACAATTAGCGCATTGAAAATACTTGCAAAACTATATACTTAGTTTAATTAAAAATCAATTGAAGTTATTTAAAACCTATCTAACGTGTGGCAGTTAATGGATTCATATAACGTATACTTTCTAAACAAAACTCAAATGTGTAACATCAACCCATGCACAGACAGATTACTAAGAACTCTGATTTTAACATTAATAGTTGCATTTTTATAAAGTACAGTAACAATCCCAACTTTAAATTAAATTTAATATCACGTAAAAATCGCTTATTGATTTTTTTTTTTTTAACCATCTATGAACAAATACGAAGTGTTAACACCTTCTCATTAACATTTACAAGAAAACAATTCACAGTAAAAACAATTTATTAAGAAGTTTAACCACATGCATACAGTGTAAATAATAAACGGAAAAGGTTTTGTGTGTTTGGTTCTAGCACAAGAAACACATGGGATTAGTAATTTTAAAGTTCTGGTCGTATTGTATGAAGAATACGTTGTATTAAAAAATTACACAAAACTTGATTTTTACTTTACTTTAAAATAAACAAGTTGTTTTATTGCCGATTTAAATTAAAAAGTTTTTTGCGAATATATAATCAAAGTTTCGATCCATTATTTTTACTAATTACAGATTTATGCCATTAAAATTCTAAACTTAACAAAATTATTTAAATAACTTGTACAAATGAAATATTTTTCCTCTAGAATTGTTTTTATTATTGCTATTAAATTGCAGATTGAAAAAATTAAATTGCTTTTTTTAAATGTATATTTTGGAAAATATGTTGGCAAAAACAGGAGGTGTGTTCAGGAAGTAACGAGACTTTCAATTTTTTGAACACAATATTTTTATTCTTCTACATTGATGTTGTCGCCTTCAAAATAGCCCCCATTGGAGATTATGCACTTGTGCCAGGGCTTCTTCCAATCCTCGAAACACTTCTCAAACTCGCTCTTTGAGATAGCTTTTAGTTCTTTCAGCGATACGCTTTAATGTCATCTACGACTGTAAAACGACAGCCTTTTAAGGAAATAGGAATTTTTTTGGAAATAGAAAAAAACACACGGAGCCATGTCTGGCGTATATGGAGGCTGGGGCATCGTTACAGCACTGTTTTTGGCCAAAAATTCACGAACAAGCAATGAAGTGTAAGCTGGTGCATTATCGTAGTGCAAAAGTTCGGCGATTGTTCATAACCATTTCTTTCACGTTTTCCACGTTTTCATCGGTTGTTGATGTGCTGAGGCGTCCAGGGCGTTCGTCATCCCCAACTTCTTCACGGCCTTCTTGGAAACGCTAATACCACTCGTAAACTCTTGCTTTACTCATAGCAGACTCACCATAGGCCTTTCTTAACATTTCACGCATTTTGTTCCATTTTTTACGCAAAATTTTATACAAATTCTTTGATCCATTTCTTTTAACAAACGAAAATCGCGGAGCTCATAAAAACACGTCTAACCTTAGTGGCTGTTATAGACAAAGTCAACAATGAAAACAGCTGAAAGTTTTATCATACTTCAAGGGCATGTATACCAACATAATAAAAAAATGTTTGACAATCGGACTATCCAAGCCCGCGAAATTTAAAAATTCTCGTACCTTTCTGAACACACCTCGTACATTTTATTTATTACCATTTCTTAACCTACGAAAAAAAAATAACAATGCTTTATGACACTCATTATGTTGTACTACACTGTTCCGTGGCTATTAATAAAAATAATAATAAAAGAAATAATTGTTAATTACTAAACATGGTTCATTCTTATTATTTATTACCTTAAAATATTAGATTTGTTACTTGGAATAAATATTAACTTGTTTCTAGGAATAGTTAATGATATTAGTTTCTATACTAAGGCTATTTTAAGTGATTACTAGTTGGTATTTTTCTATTTGGTAATTTACTAGTTGGTGGTACTAGTTCGTAGTTGACAATCTGTTTGTATTTATAACAAAACTTTGTAAGTTTCCCTACATTTTAATATTAGGCCTATATAGAACTATCAAAAATAACTTTGACTTATTTTATCAGTATACTCATATTAATGTATTTAAAAAAGTTGAAAGAAACCACTTTAATGGCATTTCTAACTTACGTATTACGTTTATGAGTAACACAAATCGTATCAAAGATAACAAACAACTAACTAAATGAATATACTACATTTTAACTCGGGATTTAAAGCAAACGTTTTCTAAAGCACTTAACGTGAAATTCTGCTTGATTGATTGTTTTAACTTTGGCTATAGCGAAGTACTTTTAAACTTTTGCGAACTGGCGATAAATTATTTGGATCTTGGCATGCATATATATAGGACACAAGTTGTTAATCAGTAGAGGGAATACGTTCCCTGTATTTCCTTTTTTACTTTAACGAACGGAAAAGAGTAAAAATGTTATTTGCATAAAACAAAAAACGCCAAGCTACTGAATACGATGCACGAACGAATATGAATATGCATGAATGCATCAGAGTGCTGTACTGAACCAAACTTTGTGTATCTCTTTGTCAATGATAACGGTCGGCTCACAGGAACGGCTGCCTCGCAGGCACGCTCACAGATATGCCGGCAAAGTGGGTATTTTAAACGGAAATGTTTTATTGATGAAGTAAATAAATTGTACAAATTTCACACAAACTTTCTCGCAACAAAATATACGTTACAAACTTGGTTTTGGTATTAAAATTAAAAAAAAAAAATTAAAGAAGAGATTTAAAAAACGTTTAAAAATTGACACATTAAATTAACTATTTTACTATCCTAAATTTTTTTAGCACGAAAAAGAAAATGGATATGTGTATGCCTAAATAACTGCCTAAAGGGAAAAATACTTTACTATGGAAATTTATTTAATTAAATTTAACTGATGTTTTTCATATATACCTGAAACTATTTTAGTCGATTTTGATAAGGTTATTTTTATATATAACTTTCAAGAAGAATTTATAGAAGGAGAATTATGCCTTAACAGCTGTTTATTTAGATAAAATCAATAATTATTATCGGTACCTTTAACTTGACAACACAAACTAAAAAAATATATAGGCCTTGTTTTTCTATATTTCGATTTCGTTAAACTTGGATGTTGATATTTATTATAAAGTTACTTTACCTAAAGTTACTTATCAGATATTTCACAACCATTATAATATTTATTCAATTATTAAAATGTTTGTTATTGTAATTTTACTTGAAAGTTTTAACATATGTTAGAACTTTAGGAATGTAACACCAATGTAATAGTTTGGTATTTTAAATTATATTATTTCACCATAATATTCGTTTTGCACTAAATTTTCGAATGTATTTAAACAAAATTTTTTCACAGATACGACTTTCACAAATCATTTTTTATCGTGGAAAATTTTGAAATTTAATGTCAAAACCTGTCACGTTAAACTTGTCCGTATATTGTTGAAACAACAGTGTTTCAAAGAAAATTCATTTCTATAGTTCAAAAAACTATTGTTTTTTTAATTTTTTATATACGAGAACAATTGTATAAGAATAATATTTCATAGGACACACGGAGTACTTACAGGCACAGGCATCTGTTTTGAAGTAGTATTCGTTGATTAGATATAAACAAGATCAATTTTTGTTACATGCTTTTGATAACGTTAAAATTTATATGTAGAACGTAAGATTGGAAAGTGTTTGAATCTCTAAAAATGAAATTATTTACAATGTTTATTTTGCTGCTTACCTTTGCTTATCCGCTCTCAAATCTTTCGGTCAGCTCATTATTTTTATCCTTTTGTATTTTGTACTCATTTCGTTACCACATTTTTCTGATAATTCATTAAAAGTAGAATTTTTATGGCCATGTGTTATAGAAGTTTTTATTAAAACATTGTATTACAGATTTAAGTAATATATGAGTTATTAACAAAATAACTTCGACAAAGCTGCTCTTCTAAAGTTCTAGTCATTAAATTCGCTGTTTTACCGTTTTTATGTTTCCCAAAATTTTTCCGGAATATCTGTGTGTCTCTTAGCACACAGCGATATTCATAGCTGTGAATATCGTAACTGACAAAGATATACACACATTTTTGTTCTGTAACATTCGCTTGAATAACATTCTCTCTCTCTCTCTCTCTCTCTCTATCTATCTATCTATCTATCTATCTATCTATCTATCTATCTATCTATCTATCTATCTATCTATCTATCTATCTATCTATCTATCTATCTATCTATCTATCTATCTATCTATCTATCTATCTATCTATCTATCTATCTATCTATCTATCTATCTATCTATCTATCTATCTATCAATTTATCCATCCATCTCTCTCTCTCTCTCTCTCTCTCTCTCTCTCTCTCTCTCTCTCTCTCTCTCTCTCTCTCTCTCTCTCTCTCAAATACATTTAAGTACATTTAAGCATGTTCATACAGCACATATTGGCTGGCAGCTTTGTTCGAAAACGTTTTTACTTGTATCAATTTTTATCTGGGATTGGGAACATGTTCTGTAAATCCACTGTTTTTTTTTGAAGCTTTATTAAAAAACTATTAATTTGGAACTAAATGCTAAACAATCTGATTTTTTTGATGTTACAATATTTAGAATATTGCAAAAAGACAATTAAATTTACCGTAGATAAATAGTGTATTGTATGATAGATATAACCTATCACAGAATATCACCTATATCACTGGAATGTGACTTAGTTCTGTATGAATATAGCTTGAAGCAAATGAGCTGATTTTAAAATAAATATTGGATTCGGGAATATAATATTTAAATTTTCGTAAATTTTAGTTAAAAACGTTGTGGAGAATATTCGTGGCTACAGTATAATAATATTATATTATATAAACTCGTAACAGAACTAATATATATTTAGATTAATTTAATGCAAGTTAGAAATAAAAATAGTAAAAATGAGAACTCTAACATAATTTTAGATAACTATAAACTTATTTTCAATAAGCGCATGTAATAATCGGCTTATAATTAAAAATTTTATTATTAGTATATTGTTGGAGCCCAATAGAAAAGCACAAATAAGGAAAAGATGAGAATAACTTAAAACGAGATTTTCGTAAGGCAACTGTAGATTATTTAAGGTTGCGTTTTCATAGGAATAAACCTGTGTTAAATAGCTTCCTTTCTATATATGTTTAAAATAACTATACATTTTAACAACTATAAAATATTGAAATAATTATTCAATAACATGTAAAATATGCCTATAGTACAGGGTATATTACTTTTGGACAATGCAAAAATGGCAAGTATTAAAAAAATATTTGCAAAGCTGAAGCAAATAGCTTCAATATATTAGCAGTTTATTAGAATCTATTATATATATATATATATATATATATATATATATATATATATATATATATATATAAAAAATCATTGCTTGTTAAATAGTATTTCGTTTTTATGTTAAAACACAATTTTATAATAGTGTCTATGTAGAATTTTATGTCTTTTGGATCATTTTAGGAAAAAATGTGCACTTATGAAAATTTTAATACTGTTTGTTTTTGACGTAGATAATAGCACATCCAAATTTTGGGACTGTTATTTGAAATAACGTGTAAATGAACCATTAAAAGATGTCAAATTAAACTTCATTTAGAACAGAAACAATTCATATACGGATCGATAATTGTAAAACTTCATTCATTAAACCAAATTTGATTAAATTGTAAATTAAATCCAAAAAACATAATATCAATTAATGAATAGCTATTTAAGCTGTACAAAGTGATTATGTTTGAAATATGAACACAAGTATATCACACTCAACACTTTATAAAGAATAGTTTTTCCTTAATGTTGCAATAAAAATGAAACATTTGGTAGAGGCTCACACGGGCAAAAGCCTTTCTGCTAACCTTCTTCTTAGGAAAGTGCTCTAATAAATCCTCTGTTATGTCCTTAAGGAAAACATTCCAGGAGTACTGAGGACATATTCATCTCCGAAGCTATTAGATTATTGCGTAGAATATATTACCGGCGGTACAGTTTATACGAGTACAGTAGTTTATGTTCCTTTTATTATTTTTTTTAATCTTTAGTATTATTGTAATACTTTAGTTTTAATGTGATAAAATCAAATTTTAAAAAATTAGTAAAATTCTATAACAGTATACTTCTCTTCAAATTTTAAAACCTTTTATTCTCTATTTGTTTACGTATACCGTTTCGTATATTTTAAAACGATGGTAAATTCAAATGTTTGACAAAATTTTCTTATTTTCAATGGTTTTATGGTCGTATTTAAGAATTTATAAGCGTATATAACAAGTAAAAATCTTGTTGAAGATCTTAGATAAATCAATTTTTGAGAACAGATAAATCAAAATCAGTCACAAAATGCTAAAATTGTTTTGGTAACTCAGTCATACACTCAATTTTTTTGTATGTAATTTTTAACTAACCTTCAAAACGTGTTCTGAAAGTCAGTAACTATGAACATTTTATAGTGTTTTTTCCACCATATGGTTTTTCCGGTAGCTCGTTTTTAGTATCAAGTTATATAAAAAACTATTTGATTAAGCAGATGAAATAGGTTCTTTTGTCTTACGTTTTTTGATAACATTTACCGTATTTTATAATACGTTTATAACTAGTAATGCTATACAATTATTTACTACCATTTATTACTACTAAATTTAATACTTTCAAATTGTTTACAGAATTTAAGTAAAACCAAAGCGAAAGAATATACTGATTAAGTACTGATATGTTTAAATAAATAAGTAAAATAGTAAGACATAAAATTTTCAGTTCTCATATTTCAAAATTTGTACTTACAATATATTTACAATAATATACTTATATTACGAGGGTGGTCTGAAAAGTTTCCGACATCAACTTGAAGATAGCAGCACTCATCGGTGGCAACACTCGAATTTCGTTGTTCATCTGTTGACAGTTACTCACCAAAGTTTCAGCCATTTTGGACGCGCTGTTGTTATTGTAACAGTCGTTTGAGTGAGTTGATGTGAGTATTTTTATGAAAATGGACAAATCGAGTATCGAGCTGTCATTAAATATTTGTTTTTGAAAGGCAATACGCCTACGCAAATCAAAGATCAGTTGGATTCTGTGTATGGGGACTCTGCACCATCATTTACCACAGTGAAATTTTGGGCAGTTGAATTTAAACGTGGCCGTAAGAGCTTGGGAGACGATGAACGTTCGGGACGTCCAAAAACTGCAACTACCGACGAAAACATCGTCAAAGTTCATCGAATAGTGCTAGATGACAGCCGGATTAAAGTGAGAGAGATACCAGACGTTATGAACATGTCAAAAGAACGTGTTTGTCACATATTAAATCAACATTTAAACATGAGAAAGCTGTCCGCGCGTTGGGTGCCACGTTTGCTCACGTTAGACCAAAAACGTGTTCGAATGAACATTTCCAAAGCTCTGTTGGCGCAGTTTAGGTGCAATAAATCCTTGTTTTGGCGCCGATTAATTACTGTAGATGAAACTTGGATACACCGTTATAAGACCGAAACAAAAATACAGTCCAAACAGTGGACTGCAAAGGGGGAACCGGCTCCAAAAAAAGCAAAAACGGTTTTTTCGGCTGGGAAAGTGATGGCGAGTGTTTTTTGGGATAGTCATGGAGTTATTTTAATCGACTATCTTCAAAAAGGAAAAACCATTACAGAAGCATACTACGCATCATTACTTGACAAGCTGAAGTCAGAACTTGCGGAAAAACGGCCACATTTGCAGAAGAAATCCTGTTTCACCAAGACAACGCACCGTCTCACACATCAGCGGTTGCCACGGCGAAAATCCACGAATTACGGTTTGAACTGCTTGACCATCCGCCTTACTCACCAGATCTAGCCCCAAGCGACTTTTTTTTGTTCCCTCATCTAAAAATTGCGCTCAGAGGACAGAGATTTTCGTCAAATGAAGAGTTAAACAATTATTTTGCAGAGAAAAACGCCGAGTACTATTTGGACGGGTCACAGAGATGGGAGCATCGCTGGGAGAAGTGTGTAAAGGTACAAGGAGACTATGTTGAAAAATAAAAAAAAAAATCTGAAAAAATGTCTTGTATTTTTGTTAGGTCGGAAACTTTTCAGACCACCCTCGTATAAAGTAATATTTGTATGACAATTATGCATTATGAACTCATAACACATTGAAATAACTCAATTTACGTCATTATTACATAGTAATTCCTTAACAGTAAGTAAAGCATTAACTTCATAAAAAGCGAAACGCATTTGGCTAGAATTATATTTTATTACGAAATTGCGTTACATCATCCTTCTCCAGTACGCTGCCAGATAGTTTGCATTTGGTGCAAAGCGCATAATTAAACCAGGTTATATCTGCGCATGCGCGTGTCTATTAAAGCTTCTTTCCGGTTTCTTAAAAGAATAAATTGTTTATAAACGGAACGTTTTAATACAATACCATTTTACTATCACACGTTATAATTATTTGACTGATTGTAGTCATTCGTAAGCTAGCCAGAAGAACATAACAATATCGATTTTCAATGAGTGGCGATATAAAAACGAATAGATATATTAAAAAGAACTGTATATTATTATTTTGTTTAATAACGTCAAATATATTCGTAATAATGATCATTATTTTAATTACGGACAAAACAAAGCAGAATATTACTGAATAATTGCAATTAAAATTCGTCCTTAATAATTAATTCGCCAGATAATCTGATAATTAATAATAATAAATTTAGGAATTTTTTTAGAAAATATGATGTAAACATAGCAATGGCTATAAATAATACGATAAAGAACAAACTGACAAAGAATATAGAAGAAAAGGACAAATATAGTAAGAATGGGGTGTACATAATACAGTGTGGATGCAAGGCAGCCTACATAGGACAAACGGGACGAAAATTTAGAACTAGGTTTAAAGAACATGTAAGATTCAATTTAATACGGCAAAAATGATTCAAATTACGCATCACATTTAATAAAAGAATGACACAAACCTCGAGTAATAGAAAACTAAATGAAGGCACTACATATGGCAGAAAAAGGAAGACGTATGAACATTTTCGAGAGCTTGGAAATTTTTAAATCTAAATTAAAGGGAGAAAACATAATACATGAACAGATATCGTCGCAAGCAGATATTACGTTTACAAATCTAAAAATTTTCAAAAATTAACAGGAGGGACGACCGTTGAAGAGAAAGTTTGAAAGGAGCCAATTAGTAGCGAGCACGTCAGGTTTAATGTACACGTATTTAATAGAGGAGGGGTACGAGGTGGGGATAGAAAATTATAAATAGGACGAGCCATAATATTGGTGACCAGTATAGATATAGTTTTTGAATATGAAAGTTCTCCGAAACGCGTCAACGAAAGTAGAATTGACGAAGCTAGGGAAGGCAGATTATTATACTGAACATAGCTACAATAATCCTAGCAGAAAAGAAGAAGAATATAAAAAGAAGAAGAAATTCGTCAGATAATATTTCAATTTAACTGTAATATTGTATTATTATATGTAATGGTATTTTAGTGAGATAAAAAATTAATTAATTAACAAAATCTACTATTTATTCTTACAAATGTAATAACACATTGTATGCATAAGTATATTTACGACGTATTACGTCAATATGTCTTTTAGTAGAAAATTACTTAAGAGTAATAACGTGTTATTCACCTGCAGTAACCAGATTTGTAAATATAATAATGCATTACGTATTTTACAAGTAGGCACATAAATTTATAATCCGGTGCAGTATATTGTTATATTTTAGTATGTAAAAGTACATTATAAATGCAGTGTTACATTACTATAGAGCGTGTTACATTTTATTGGATAAAAGTCACTAAAAATTCAGCGTTGAGTCGAGCTTGTTATATTTTAGTATATAAAAGTACACAACACTTACAGTAATGTGGTAGAGCTTGTTATTACAAATACAGGGTTGTAGTAGAGCTTGTTATATTTTATTATATAAAAGTAAATTTCAAATACAGCGTTTTAGTAGAGCTTGTTAATTTTAGTATATAAAAGTACACTACAAATACAGTGTTGTAGTAGAGCTTGTTATATTTTATTATATAAAAGTACATTTCAAATACAGCGTTTTAGTAGAGCTTGTTAATTTTGTATATAAAAGTACACTACAAATACAGTGTTGTAGTAGAGCTTGTTATATTTTATTATATAAAAGTACATTTCAAATACAGCGTTTTAGTAGAGCTTGTTAATTTTGTATATAAAAGTACACTACAAATACAGTGTTGTAGTAGAGCTTGTTATATTTTATTATATAAAAGTACATTTCAAATACAGCGTTTTAGTAGAGCTTGTTAATTTTGTATATAAAAGTACACTACAAATACAGTGTTGTAGTAGAGCTTGTTATATTTTATTATATAAAAGTACATTTCAAATACAGCGTTTTAGTAGAGCTTGTTAATTTTAGTATATAAAAGTACACTACAAATACAGTGTTGTAGTAGAGCTTGTTATATTTTAGTTTGTAAAAGTACACTACAAATACATCGTTTTAGTAGAGCTTGTTACATTTTAGTATATAAAAGTAGACTACAAATATAGCGTTTTAGTAGAGATTGTTAATTTTAATATGTAAAAGTAGACTACAAATACAGCATTTTAGTAGAGCTTATTAATTTTAGTATGTAAAAGTAGACTACAAATATAGCGTTTTAGTAGAGATTGTTAATTTTAATATATAAAAGTACACTACAAATACAGCGTTTTATTAGAGCTTGTTAATTTTAGTATGTAAAAGTAGACTACAAATATAGCGTTTTAGTAGAGGTTGTTAATTTTAATATGTAAAAGTACACTGCAAATACAGCGTTTCAGTAGAGCTTGTTAATTTTAGTATGTAAAAGAACACTATAAATACAGCGTTTTAGTAGAGCTTGTTATATTTTAGTATATAAAAGTACACTACAAATACAGTGTTGTAGTAGAGCTTGTTACATTTTAGTATGTGAAAGAACATTACAAATACAACGTTTTAGTAGAGCTTGTTATATTTTAGTATATAAAAGTAAACTACAAATACAGTGTTGTAGTAGAGCTTGTTACATCTTAGTATCTAAAAGTACTTTACAAATAGAGCGTTTTAGTAGAGCTTGTTATATTTTAGTATGTAGAAGCACTCTACAAATACAGTGTTGTAGTAGAGCTTGTTACATTTTGGTATCTAAAAGTACTTTACAAATAGAGCGTTTTAATAGAGCTTGTTATATTTTAGTATGTAGAAGCACTCTACAAATACAGTGTTGTAGTAGAGCTTGTTATATTTTAGTATCTAAAAGTACTTTACAAATAGAGCGTTTTAATAGAGCTTGTTATATTTTAGTATATAGAAGCACTCTACAAATACAGTGTTGTAGTAGAGCTTGTTACATTTTAGTATGTAAAAGTACAGCACAAATACAGTGCTGTTTTATAAGTATCTTACATTTATCAGAAAGTTACTGGAAATCGCAGATGCTTACTTGTGTCTAGGAGGGATTGTTTGCCGTTACGTTGGAACATCCATCAATTTCACTGTCAACTTTCGCAAGGCGTCACCTGTATCCGGAAAATAAATTACATTTACTTTTACAAGTATTTAAATCTTAAGTTATACGTGCAAACTAATTTCAATCGATACTTTATTTTTGATGTGTCTGCGTCTTGTACGGATAAATAAACAAGCAGAGTTTTCCATTTAGATTTTTTAACAATTAAAACTCTTTTGTTAGTATAAGAAGCACAAATGAAACTTTATTAAAAATTGTGATTTTGAAAGCATTTTTTTTCAATTACAAAATGTGGATTAACTAATTACAAAAAGTAAGCTGTGATTTATGGAAAGGGAAATTTTAAATTTTGTGTTGGCGGCATTAGTTAAGTGTACATAGGCAAGCTAGCTCCCGTAATATTTCCTTCTAATTATTACTAACACTTAAATAATTACAAGGACTTATTACGAACACTTACATAATTACAATGACTTATTACTAACACTTAAATAATTACAAGGACTTATTATGAACACATAAATAATTACAAGGACTTATTACTAACACTTAAGTAATTACAAGGGCTTATTATGAACACTTAAATAATTACAATGACTTATTACGAACACTTAAATAATTACAAGGACTTATTACGAACACTTAAATAATTACAAGGACTTATTACGAACACTTAAATAATTACAAGGACTTATTACGAACACTTAAATAATTAAAAGGACTTATTACGAACACATAAACAATTTGGTGCTGTTTTTGTAAGATATGACAATCGTGTATTGTCAGCGAAGGTTTTAACAAAATAATATTTAATTAAAGAAACAGTTATGACCATAGAAAGGTATTTATTGAACGTAAACGTACACACAATATAATATTTATCCAAGTTTAGTATGTAAAAGTAAATTAAAAATATTATTGTAGTTAAGTTTGTTATAATTTAGTATGCAAATTTACATTACAAATACGGTGTTATAGTCGAGCTTGTTATATTTTAGTTACAAATACAGTGTTGTAGTCCAGCTTGTTATATTTTAGTATGTAAAAGTAAATTAAAAATATTATTGTAGTTAAGTTTGTTATAATTTAGTATGCAAATTTACATTACAAATACGGTGTTATAGTCGAGCTTGTTATATTTTAGTTACAAATACAGTGTTGTAGTCCAGCTTGTTATATTTTAGTATGTAAAAGTACACTGAAAACACAGTGTGCAGTCGAGCTTCTAGTTAAACATGAATGAGTAGTTAAATACCGATTTGAACAAGTCATACATAAATCTTCAATTAATACGTTGAACAACATCGAGAACGTTTTTGACTCCTGTCCACATAATACAATTGTTGTTGTGTTACTGCAGAAATGTTTATATAATTAACTAAGCTCACTTGAATTATGTAATTTTCAAAAACTAATTTTTATTTATGTACTTGCTTATACAATTTTCTACTCCTTCATTAATTTTACTACTTATCGTGTTTCTCCTTTTTATATAAAAATATACCATTATCTACTCTCAATTTCTCTATTTCCTTTGCTTGTTGCAGCTTATCTCACATTTGAGAACGACAGGGAAACAGATTTTATCTTGATAGATCACTAAACCTAACCTTTACTTCCTTAACGCCACTAACATATTGCCAGAATGAATAGATCTTGCAGTTGGTTGTGAATATCGATATTAAGCTTTTGGTGAAATGTTATCTTTTAAATACGGTCGAGCTCAATAGTAGTCATTCTTCGTGATAAATACAATTTGTGAATAATTATACAGCTGTTAAATAGGTTTTATAATTTATCAGTTAAAATTTAAGTTTTAGAACAGATATAATTGGTAGCTTTCTTGTAGGGCAAATGTAAACTCGGTAATAAAAATGGTCTCTTAAAATGTCGTATAGATTAATTTCAACATCGTTATTTACAAAAAAATACACGTATGGAACTCTAGATTTACCGAGAGAAGCAAAGCTTTTATTATTGATATCTTTGCTGAATAATTACTTTGAAAATATGTTCACAAATATCTTTTTTAAAAATAAATAAGTAGGCCTACGTGAATCTAGTTTAGATATTATTTACAGTAATTGTAGTAAAAGATCAGCTGTTTTATATTAATTCATATGGAAAAGCTGATTTCATTGAACAGCTGATAGGCTATTATAGGTTTTATGTTGTTTTTTTAAACTAGCAATACTAACAAAACTTATTATAATCGTTTAATTAATTTCGAATGTATTATAAACGGTTAAACGTTCACATGTACTTCAATTAAGGAAAAATACTTAAACCAAAACAACAAACTTTTTCATATAATGTGCGTATACTGCTATCGAAAAGGAGGAAGAAAAAGAGTCAGAAATAGAAAGATGAATTCGTTTGCTCGTTTCCGTTTCATATTTCCGTTACATTAAAAAGATTCGGAGCACTATTTTTCGCACACTATTCTCGTCAAAATTAACAATAAAAGTTTTGCTTCAAATGTATACTTTTTAGCTTACAAATAAAACATTAAAAAATATAAAATAATTGTGATCGACATTTTAGATACGTGCAGAGGATCGCCAAATAAGAACACGTAAATTATATTTTTCCTACTAATATAGTAAAAACAGTAGAGTTATTATTTTTAAACAAACCTAAAATTTATAGATTTATAAAAAAATATTACAGACTTTTTTATACTAATAATTATTATCATGTTTTATATAACAGAAAAACATCGACTCTTATCGTTTGAAGTCTATTTCACCCCTTGAGATTGAAATAATTTTAAAATGCAATTTTCGTTAATTCCATTATGGCTCTACGTGTTTCAGTAGAATCAGTTTAGACGCCATTATGAAGACTAGAATATTAAATTTGCATATAAATTACTTAGCTTGAATACGTAGGCTTAAAGTGAGTTCTGATGGGTTGTTACGACTATTCAAAGAATTAATGTTTATTGTAATGGATTTCCGATCATTCAATATATTATTCACTTGCAGTTAAGGACTTGTCCAGTTCTAAGGAAATCTGGAAGTATGTCATTAAAATATTAGCAGAACTTTAAAAAATAACTAAAAAATTATTTTAAACTCATAAAGAGATTTTGTAAACAGTTTTTACCAAATATAACCTACATATGATGTTGGATTTCAGATCTTGTAAATATTTTATTTGTAAGACACTTTTTCAACTGATAACGACCGCCATTTTTTTCGATAAAGCTATAAAAGAGAACTTCCAAAAAGTAACATTACCGAATCACAAAAAAATAACTGTTTTAACAAAAAAAAATGTAACTATACTTTAGTAATTATAGTTAAATGTGCCTAAATCATCAATTTACATTTTCAAATTACGTAACTGAAAATACCAAACTTTACCTTGATATTATTTCATAGGTTAAGATTACAGGATAAGAGACCAAATTAGTGATTACAAAAGATAAAATAGCTCCATTTGTAAACAGTTCAACAGATGTTTCCTTTGTAATACTTTTCAGATCAATTATCGGAATTACTTTTTGTGCATACCAATCATACTGAAAAAAATTCCGAACGCCAAAAAGCTAAAATAAACACATACATACGACACCTTAAATTGTTCTAGATAGGTAACGTCCAAGTTTCATTTCAAGTCCCGGAACGGGATGTTCCTATAATACCAGTTTAAGTATATTATTTTTCTATAAAAATTTACTAAATACAAAAATGTTTTAAAATACAATATGATAAATGCATATTATTTATATTTAATTATCAATATAGGCGGGGCAATTTAACTACAAATTTAAGAACATTTTGTTCCCCTATTTTTCAACACGAGTAAAAATAGTTTGTATTTTTAGAGAAATGAAATATTGCCACAAATCGTTTAAATCATTGTGATGAACTCGTGAAGTATTTAGAGGAAAAGCAAAGTAAAAACATAATGTTTGTTGTATTTTTTCCGTCATGCTACCTGTAACAATATTTGAAATAACATGATGTGAAAATAACAGGAAAATAATTTTATATTTATTCACAAAAACATTTCCCGTTTTATTAAAATCGCATATATTAACTTTCAAATATGTTTTAACTCACTTGCACAACAAGGCAAATAGAAAAAAATTTTAAACAATTTTAATTTCAAGCCAAGATTTGAATTTACTTTATTTACGTACAAATATACAAATATGGCACTGAGTTATACAAATATAGCAGTATATTTTATTAACTTAACTATAACAGGATCAGTATAAAAACCTGACAGGTAAACGATCGACCAACTTAGCGTTTCATAGAGAGGATAAGGCATGGATAAGAGGACAATACTCAGCAATCTATCAACCCTCGGGACTGAGATGTCACTGTGTGAAGAAGATCCTTCACATTTCTAATATAGTGAACATCTCTTTATCTCTTTATAAATATTAATTTATATATGCAATAAATTAATAAACATCAATACTAATAAACGTAGCAAGTAATTTTCTAACTTATTTTCTCTCAAACTCTGATTTGACCATCACAAATTACATTAACATCTGCATATATAAGCAGTTTTAATTTGAAATAACATTAAAAGTTCAAAACCAAAGTTGAACCTCCGTCAAATTAAATTTCAACGTACTGAAAATTTAAAATGATGTATGTAGTTATTAACGCTAAAAGCGTTGGTGTAGTTATATTTTCAAATATATTTATTCTAAATAAATTTTGAATAAGTTTTAAAATAATTGTCCATTGTATTTTTTGTCATTTATTATATTTGTAATATTCAATAAACCACCATTTATAAGTTTTGCTCATTTTTAACTTATATAGATTAATTTAATTTAATTTTTTAACGTTCATACTTTATGTCAGTTAGACATATGAGGACCAAGGACCGGCTTTAAATGGAAAGGAAAAGCTTAAATCAGTAACTTTAGTTCCGAACGTTCCACTTCAGGAGCGCAAGTTGAGACATCAAGCTGACCGATACGTTAACTATTTAATACACGACGGCCATGTTAAAATTTTAAATATTGTAATTACGTGACTTATTATAACATAATATATAAATAAAATTTATATGTAAATAAAATTTGAGTAAAATTTGTTCGCCGATTTTGAAAATTTATTATTCCATCTACACGAAAACGTTTGACATTGCCTGAATTTATCCTAAGATCAAACGACCAACAAATATGAAAAGACGATAGTAAAAAAAATATAATCTCCCTGAAAAGATAGAAACAAATTTACAAAAATATTCTCTTCATTTTACCCTTTTGGAAATTCTGATTTCACCATCATAAATTTAACATTTTTATAACCATTATAATCAGCAACATGGATATAAGTCGCCTCGGTGGCCTAGTTGATAGTGGCCTTTCACTCCGAGAACCCGGGTTCGATACCCGGCCAGAACTTGGCATTTTCATACGCTATAAATCATCCCATCGTCTGCATTAGCCCAAGTGTGCACAATATTCGGACGTTAAACACCAAAAAAAAGCATCATGGATATAGTAACATTTTAAAATTTAAATGCACATTGATATTTTAAAAAACTACCCTGATCGACGTAAAATTATTTTTATAAATATCAATTGATTTTGAAAATTCAAAATCTTAAATTATGCAGTGTTTAAAATGATTATTAAAATGGTGAAGTCAATATTTAACATTATTTAGTACAAAAGAGCAATTAATTTTTAAAGACTTAATTGGCAGCCATTTTACACACACACACACACACACACATATATATATATATATATATATATATATATATATATATATATATATATATATATATATATATATATATATATATATATATATATATATCACACACACACACACACACACACACACACACACACACACACACACACACACACACACACACACACACACACACACACACACACACACACACACACACAGTAATTTTAACGTAACCAAAAAAGTAATCTCGCCGATTAGGATCAAACGGTCGGGATTTAAAACCATTTCAAGATTCCGGGTCTGGGTCACTCACGAAGGTCGCTCCAATACCTCATTCACCTAAGGGAATATCGATTCGCTAATAGCCGGTATTAAATCAAAATCTGAAAACTCATACTATATATTATTTACAATAACTTTTCCAAAATGTCAAAACAGTGAGAAAAAGTTACAAACCGGAGAAATAATTTTTGTTTAGCAATTTGTATTTGCAGTAAAGTAAATATGCAAATTTTAGCTCTAGCATGAAGATAATTGAGAAAGCCACAAAGGATTAGAGTGCCAAGGACCAAGGATTACAAGAACAACAACCAAGGACAAACACAAGGATTAGTGGTTGTCTTAAATTTATGGCAGTCTGGGAACAGATTAAATTTAGAGGGTGGAGTTAGTGTATTACCTCGATGCTATTCTTATATACATGAATTATTACAAAACCGAAGTTCAATTAAAAATTATAAAACATATTTAATGTGTAATTTTGTAATATGATGAAAATTAATATAACATTAGTTAACGTTTTTAAACTTAAATAACATTTCATATTTAAATTATATATTTATTTTCTTGCTTTTGATGTTGCATTTTAGTGATAAATAAAATCATAAAGTGAAATAACTCTTGAAAATACAAAATCATATCAAATTCTGATTTATAGCAAATAGATAAAACTCATAAGAAATTATTAAAAATATAAAAATCGAATTTAAAGTCAGGGATACAATTTTATTGTTTTAAACATTGCCTAAATAAATATAATTCTTGTATTTTTAATTATTAAAAACAATTTTATTTTTTAAAAATATAAATGAAACTTTAATTTCCTTTCACGTAAAGAGTTGCAAAAATTAAAATTATTAATATTAATGAATTCATGATTAAATTTTAATAATATTTGTCTGGCCTATTTTCACATATGTGATCTTTTAGACTTTTACAATTTAATTGGTAATTTTTTAAATTTTATCTTGGCTTCCGGCTTACAAATTTCTATAAGATTACTACAAATAGGTCCTGCGTACAAGGATTATTATATACGAAGGAAATGGTACATTGGCGCTCTATTTGTTTTCGTATATGTACAAATGTGGAGGGGCCTGAATTTTACATGAAGAAAAAAACCCTAAACTCGCATTAGCGAAAAATTCCTCTCTCTCAACAAGCCGCTAGGTTACTGTACAATAGTCATGAGTTCACACTATCGGCAGTATGGTGGTTAGACATTGCACGGTGCAGACATATAAATTTATAAGCCTTATAAATTGTTTTATTGTATAAGGTGCCCACGTATAAATTGCTTTAAAATCTAAATAGTGTTACATTTTAATGCTATTAAGTGTTAAACTACTTTATTCTAAATTGGAGTCATTCGAAAAAAGTACTTTTTAAAATAAAAATCCTGTTTTTTTATTTGGAAAGGTTAAAAGTGGTACTGACTTTCAGGGTACTCTGTAACATCAGAAATACTGGCAGGCTATCAAAAGAGATAAGGGGGGAAAGAAAGGCGTGCCTATAATTAAATAATTTAAAAGAATAAAGGATATAAGCTTTCTGGTTATTTTATAAGAAGATTTACTTCTATGCATATTCATTATTCCGGCTCAACTTTGAAAGTGCCTTGAAATGCAAATATATTTCCGTAGCTAAGCAGAATATATTTTACTTCCTCGCTGTCCATAGTGTATAGAGAGAAAGTAATACGGCCGGCTGAAAAACGATTACTTATTTTGGTGAATCTGTTTTCGTTTACGCATGATAACTTTACAATTTTGCTGTACATCTTGTTTCAGCATATTGTAACCATTACAGAATTGTTTTTGCAATATTTCAAAAATTGAAATAATTAGAAATATTGTCAAGGAATATGAATTTCACTTAGACGTTAGTGTGATGTGTGATATCATTTGTATAAATATTAAAATTTTAATACAAAAAATATGTATAGTTCGGCCAAACCAAATTTTACCGTGTGTATTTTATACGTGTTTAGTGTTTGTGACGTGTTGTTTAACTCTGTGACCGCCTTGAAAGAGGTATTTGACATTTTGTATTACGGTCTGAAGATGAAACAGTAAGGTTTCAAAACCGCGGTAAACTTTACGAGGTGAGTAAATAGCGCACTAGACGGAAAAAATAGGTCATAATCCTAATTATTATTTATTGCCGTTGGTCACTCTGCTCAATGTGAAAAAATTAAAACAGAGGGAACTATTTTATAGAACAGTTCTTTATTATAACAAGCGTGTTTTGACAATTTAATTCTTTGAAAACTGTTAGACTTGAGAGATTACAAAAGTTAATCTCTTCTAAAGTACAGGAACTGGACGCCATGACTACGTAATAAGTTCATTTTTTGGTTTTATTATAACTTTTTGCATAAAACAAGAGGTAATTACAAAACTAAAAAAATCATCTTCAAACTTTTATACGTTTTTTACGTTGTTAAATAAGTAAGTTTTGTAGGACTCGGTGATCGATGAGGCTAAGACATAAGTCAGTCTGCTACGTTTCTAAGCTGCGCACATTAAGGTTGATGTTCGAATCTTACAGTAACTGCTGTAAAATTTACTCTTTAATTTAACACTGATTCTATGCCTTCATTAGTTTAACTGGCATAAAGTATGGTCGTTAAAGGGAAAATAATAATAAATAAATAAGTATATTGTAAAAAAACACTACAAATATTACTGGAATATCTGTTAATTTATTTAAATGTAGCTTGATTTTTATTAAATTTATAGTACATTAATGTAATTGTTGATACTTAATTTTCTTATCTATATCAACTGTATTGATATAAAATGTTATTCATCGATTATCGTGCTATCCTGGCAACATAATTAAGGAACATCTGATTTTGTACATCTGTTTTTTCGTCAATATTACCTTAACTGACGTTAAATTTATTGTAACAGTTTCAACGTTTTTCAAAGATCTGAAATTTTAGCATAATATTTTTATCTGCAAATATTATATTATTTTATATTTTTATATTTAAAGTTAAAGTTATTATAACGTTGTAATGTTATATTTAAAGTCAATTATATTGTAATTATTTATATTACGTTTAGCTTAATTTAAAGTAAAATGTAAAGTAAAATACAAATAAAAAAATGTGAATATTATGTAATAACTTTTCTTACTACTTCTAAAAACATTAAAATGGAATTATCAACAAAAACGTATTAAAATTAAGGATGATAAACTTAAATTATTGTTTAACTATGGACTCATTGAAAGTGAAACATGATTTACTATATTTATTTTTATTTATTAATTTTCAGTTTGTCTTGTATTGGAATTGTCTGGCAATTTTATAATTGAAATACATTTAACATTAATGCTTTCAAAATCATTTAATCTTGTTTATTTTCTAACTTGCAAGAGAACATGTATATTTATTATTTACATTTCCTCAAAGAATAAAACAAACAAAAACTATATAATTGCCATTTTTTACCTACACTCTAATTCGTGTAGGTTTTAAATCAAGGAATAAAATTTTTAAACTGAAAACGCGTTAAACATTTTTATATTTTTATTATTGAATTTTCAAAAATTTCATAAAACAAAATTTTATTTTAAGTGCCATGTGTTTGTTACTGTATGCTACTTTTGTTAAAATTTCTAGATAAATTTTCGACAATCTTATGAGAGATAAATTTTCGATAATCTTACGAGAGATAAATTTTAGACAATCTTACGAGAGATAAATTTTCGACAATCTTACGAGAGATAAATTTTAGACAATCTTACGAGAGATAAATTTTAGACAATCTTACGAGAGAAAAATTTTCGACAATCTTACGAGAGATAAATTTTAGACAATCTTACGAGAGATAAATTTTAGACAATCTTACGAGAGATAAATTTTCGACAATCTTACGAGAGATAAATTTTAGACAATCTTACGAGAGATAAATTTTAGACAATCTTACGAGAGATAAATTTTCGACAATCTTACGAGAGATAAATTTTAGACAATCTTACGAGAGATAAATTTTCGACAATCTTACGAGAGATAAATTTTAGACAATCTTACGAGAGATAAATTTTAGACAATCTTACGAGAGATAAATTTTTGACAATCTTACGAGAGATAAATTTTCGACAATCTTACGAGAGATAAATTTTAGACAATCTTACGAGAGATAAATTTTAGACAATCTTACGAGAGATAAATTTTCGACAATCTTACGAGAGATAAATTTTCGACAATCTTACGAGAGATAAATTTTCGACAATCTTACGAGAGATAAATTTTAGACAATCTTACGACAGATAAATTTTAGACAATCTTACGAGAGATAAATTTTAGACAATCTTACGAGAGATAAATTTTTGACAATCTTACGAGAGATAAATTTTCGACAATCTTACGAGAGATAAATTTTAGACAATCTTACGAGAGATAAATTTTAGACAATCTTACGAGAGATAAATTTTCGACAATCTTACGAGAGATAAATTTTCGACAATCTTACGAGAGATAAATTTTCGACAATCTTACGAGAGATAAATTTTAGACAATCTTACGAGAGATAAATTTTAGACAATCTTACGAGAGATAAATTTTCGACAATCTTACGAGAGATAAATTTTAGACAATCTTACGAGAGATAAATTTTCGACAATCTTACGAGAGATAAATTTTCGACAATCTTACGAGAGATAAATTTTCGATAATCTTACGAGAGATAAATTTTAGACAATCTTACGAGAGATAAATTTTCGACAATCTTACGAGAGATAAATTTTAGACAATCTTACGAGAGATAAATTTTAGACAATCTTACGAGAGAAAAATTTTCGACAATCTTACGAGAGATAAATTTTAGACAATCTTACGAGAGATAAATTTTAGACAATCTTACGAGAGATAAATTTTCGACAATCTTACGAGAGATAAATTTTAGACAATCTTACGAGAGATAAATTTTAGACAATCTTACGAGAGATAAATTTTCGACAATCTTACGAGAGATAAATTTTAGACAATCTTACGAGAGATAAATTTTCGACAATCTTACGAGAGATAAATTTTAGACAATCTTACGAGAGATAAATTTTCGACAATCTTACGAGAGATAAATTTTAGACAATCTTACGAGAGATAAATTTTAGACAATCTTACGAGAGATAAATTTTTGACAATCTTACGAGAGATAAATTTTCGACAATCTTACGAAAGATAAATTTTAGACAATCTTACGAGAGATAAATTTTAGACAATCTTACGAGAGATAAATTTTCGACAATCTTACGAGAGATAAATTTTCGACAATCTTACGAGAGATAAATTTTAGACAATCTTACGAGAGATAAATTTTAGACAATCTTACGAGAGATAAATTTTCGACAATCTTACGAGAGATAAATTTTCGACAATCTTACGAGAGATAAATTTTCGACAATCTTACGAGAGATAAATTTTCGACAATCTTACGAGAGATAAATTTTCGACAATCTTACGAGAGATAAATTTAGATAAGCGTAATTAAATTTTATTGGAAGGTTGTGTAGTTTTTAATTGTGTTCATTATAGAATAACAAAACAACAGCTGATTGGTCATATATATATATATATAGTTATATATATATATATATATATATATATATATATATATATATATATATATACAACCTTTTATCATATAAAACTAAATAATTGTGCTAGGCAGAAAACGTTAATTACACATTAAATAGTGCATGTTACACAATCTTATGGAACCTTGCTATACATGATGAATGCTTTAAATACATGATAGCGTTTTACTTCGACAGCAATTAGCACAAACAAATCACCATGCCCGTCTTATTCCCAGTCCGCTAAACGTTATATTGATGGAAGTAACTGGAAAGTTTTACCATTAACACATATGTCGCTTCAACACGCCTGATTGACGAGACGGCTTTTAAAAGTTGTAAAACTTTAAATTGGATCTTAACTTGGGCTATTTGTGCAGCTTTAAATTCTTAAATTTAGGGTATGAGTGCAAAACCTATTGACCCAATTTTCTGTCTTGTACAAAAACTACTGCAACTACAACAATAAAAATCATTTTCAACGTATGATTACAGATCATTTTAAAATGGTTTTGGAGACATAATAATAGTTGGAAATTTGTAAAAAATACAACTAACGCTGAGCAAATATTTCGTACTCCTTTTATAATACCACTTTTTAACGCAAACTACTACACTGATTGAATTTAAAGAAACAACACGAAACAAACTAACCTAATTGTTTTTACAGGCAAAGTAACAGGACATATAAATGAAAAAAAAACAAATTTGACGTTCATTGAACTGAAGAATTATAAGTTCAAAAACATAATTAAATTAAAAATCCATCCAATTTTACAAAATGTGTGTAGCCAATTAATAAAGGGACTGAGCATAATTATTTTGTAATATTTATTACGTGTTTGCACTGTTCATCAACAGATACATTTATATTTTTTTTCTTCTTTATCCGGATCACCCACTTTGGGGTACGTCAAATCAATTACTTTGATGTGCGTTAGCTGCCCTCCGCTGTATCCAATACTGCTTCATTCTATCCGAGGCTGCCTTCCTTCTTTCATCCGAGACTGCCCCGCCCCTTTTAGATGTTGGTTTTTCTTGGAACCTTAGGTTTTCATTATGTAAAAGTTTTCGCAGTTTAAGTACATCGTCAATCATCTCATCTGATATCGCCAGCTCAGTTAAGTCTTCCTGGACCCGCCTGAACCAATTACTCTTCGTTTTCCGATCTCTGAAGAAAGCAAAGATCCGCCTAGTAAGTCTACTGCTGTTCATCCTACTAATATGGCCATAAAAACTAAGTCGTCTTTTCCTCATGCTATCTGAGAGTCTCTCAATTTTGAGATACAGGTTTTTATTAGAAATCAACTTTACTTCATTATTTCTAAAGTTTTGGCCCAATATCTTCCTTATTAACTTTCTTTCCTTCTTCTCCAGGTTGTCCAGTAATCCCTTATTATTGAGTGTAAGAGTTTCAGATGCATATAAAGCCTTTGGTTTGATCACAGTTTTATAATGCTTAAGTTTGGAATTCCAGGATAGCGATTTCTTGTTATACACTTCTTTGGTTAATTGAAACGCCAATTCCATTTTACACATCCTGGATTCCAATGTTCTCTTTTCTAAGGCGTTCTATATTTTTTTATTATATAATGAATATTTCTTTTAAAAAATATGCACTCCCCTACATATTGTTAAAAGTTTAAGAGTCACGCTGTTAAATTTCATTTATATTATTGTAAATTAACGTTTTAATAAAGGAATTATTTTGTTACTTAAAACATCTTTTAATAATATTAATAAATAAATTATTAAATGTAACAACATTTTAGTAATTTTTTTAAAATTTGTGTCGTTATTTAAGTAGTTTTGTGACATTTTTAATAAATGGTGAACTCACCAAGCGTAAACCATTTACGGTGTAATTTTCAATAAACGTTGTTGTACTTTCTCCTTTGTAATTTTTAGTGCTACCAATAAGATATTACTTCACTTATCGGATGAAAAAAGTTTATACATTGCTACGGTTTTAGAACAATCAATAATTAACGTCTGATTTAATTAACTATTACAAACAAGTAATTTACAAATTTTTTCAGCCGTTTTTGTCACATTAGGTTAAGTAAATGTTGACATCTTACATTCGAATAAAAGAATTTTAAATTAAATAGGTTCTACTTGAAAAACGTAGTTTGTGTTTTTTAAAATTATTTTTAATTTTATAGTGAAAGTTTAAATTTCTGCATAAGTGGTGAAACACACATGATGTCGAAGAAGAGTAAAAATTGATATGAATACGAAATATAATGTAACAAAAATTAACTGTACTAATTTTGTTTCATATATATTTATAAATACTTTTTATGGTGTTTAACGTCCGACTATTGTGCACACTTGGGCTAATGCAGACGGTGGGATGATTTATAGCGTATGAAAATGCCAAGCCCTCGCCGGGAATCGAACCCGGATCCTCGGGGTGAAAGCCTAGTAAGCTATCCACTAGACCACCGAGGCGGCTCACACACACACACACACACACACACACACACACACACAAACGATGGTTTCAAATACGTAATACGTTCAAATGTGTATTTATTAAAATTTTCTATATTTCGAAAATATTTATAATGACGTTTTGAACTTCGATTAAGTAATTAGCGGTCCAAAAATCGCGTTATACTTTTCAGGCAAGGTAATTTACATGTAAATTGAATAGTCGGCCAAAGTCACTGAGGGAATCAACAGCAATCAAATTATAAAATATTTTACAAGGCCCGCTTCGCTCGAAGTCGTGACAATCACGTTGCTGTGAAATATACTGTAGCAAATTATGTGCGCAAGTGTTAGTAAATGCAACGCTCGTTAAAATATTTACAAGAAAGCTATTAAGTTGCACTACACAAAACATATTTCAAATTCTAATTAAATTTGAGGTTACGTTATTTGCTTGTACGAAATGAAGACGTAAAAATTTGTGTTGATGCGAAAATTGTACAACTTAGATCCTGTTCTGTTATGCAAACACGATGTTTCGAATTTAATTTCGATAAAAGCTGAATTTTAAATTACTTGTTTCTGATATCAACTTTAGATATATTGTTTAGTGTTTTACAATCGTTTATATAAAAACAATTTCGTTAACTTTTTCTTTAAAAAATACTTTTAGCTGAATGCAAGGTCTTCTAAAATTACTCTTTTCTCACATGTTAGTGATTTGAATAAGTCATGTTCATGCTAACGAGTGGACGAACATTGAAAACAAACTGATTTGTGCCAAGTATTGTAAATAACTTTAATTTGTAAAATAAAATAAAATATACAAAATAAATTGTTAGACAGGACATTCAGATCAGGATAAGACACGTGAGTGTAATAAGCATAATAAGAAGGTAATTCAGCGACATGTTAAAAGCATTATATTTAGATTAGGGGTAGTTTGTAGCCATTCAATTACAGACTGGATATGATTCAGAGAACTTATTTCTTCTTTTTGGAAATAATATTTGGAGAAATACGGGAGTTATGATTCCAATAAAAGATATACATCGTAAAGATATTTATTTTAGTTGTGAGTTCATGAAGGTAAATGACTGAAAGATGCTCCAATTAATTATTTATGTAATTTTATATTTAGAAGAAAAAGAAAAATTCTTTCTTATTTGAAATTTAATTTAACTACAGATAGAAGAGGAATAGTACTTTTATGCTGTACAGAGCTTTCTCTTATTACTATTTGGAAATTAAATTGAAATATAAAATTTGTATAAGAAACGGATTTAAGTTTATGGTTTTCAAAGCTGATTTCTGCATAGTTTTCCAACAGTTAAAATTTCATTCATTATTTTTACTTTTTAAAATACCAACTCCAACCGATCTGGTCACGTCTAGTCTAACCAAAGGTCTTAAATTTTGGTTGAAATTGTTGCTGCTTATTATACGTTATGTTTTCGTAAAAAAACTTTTTTTTGTTCTTTTAAATTTTATTTTATAATTGGTTTTGTAATAAATTCAGTTATCTTTATTATTATCACTATTTTTTAAAATAATTTAAGTTTTAATGAAAAAACCTCTAGACCTGTCTTATTCTGTTGTTGATATTCATTGTTTCAGTTTTTTTTACGTTTTTCAGTTTTTGAATCCTTAAATTAGGAAACATCTCACGACGTATTATTCATTATAATGCGTAAAAAACTTGAAAACCTATAGTTTCAGTACAAGAAAGTTTGTGCTATTTTTACTGGACCGAGCGAGCTAAGCGAGGGAATAACATCATCTATCACGATAACATCTTGTTACACTGTCGTAGCAGACATGACGTCACTGAACGACTTTTATAAATGGCGTTTTGGATTATAAACAAAAGTTGTTGTGGGAAATGATACATATCATGTTTTTATCTCGTTTTTGTTTAATATTTTTTAAATAAAATGATTAACGGCCTATTTTGTTTATGTTAATATATATAGGATACATTAACTAAAAATAATGTCCGAAATTTTATTTTTTCATTATAAAAATCAACAAAAATTTATATTGATGAAGTTAAAAATGTAATTTTCTTTACATTTTTATATCCTGTTTAGATTTTTTGTACATTAAAAAAGTGATTATAGGGTATATACAAATATTTAGCATATATATACATGTATATATAAAAAATAAAACTTTTATTAGTCAAGCATTTTTTATAAAAATATCGCTAAAATTACTAATTTTCTCAAAAATTGTTTCAAAAATTAAGTCATAAGCCCATGTAAAAATGAAAAATTATTTTTTTTCTATTATAAATAATAAATGTTTTGGTGTATAAGTGTTCTAATTAGTAAAACCTGATTTGATTTTTTTTCTACATGAATTATGATTTAATACGTAATTTCATTCTTTCTTATTTAAATATTTCTGCTTGTTCTAAGATTACATTTTTTTCATATAGAAATATGACACGTTTCTTCGTTAACACTTAAAAAGAGGCAGAATTCTCAAAAGTAAAAGAAAAATAATTAAAGAAACTGTTATTTGAACTTGCTTGCCTACACATTTAGGCCCCTGTTTTCAATTTACGAAAGTTTCTTGACAATTTGGTATTGATCAACAACAATGGATTCAAATTTCAAACAGCTGTCTGATTTAATTCTGCTAATGTACATAAACTAATTTGGTTGTTTTCACAAAATTACTTTTAATGAGCGAACGACAGAATCAAAAACTGGCCAGGTTCTTGAATTTTTACTTTTGATCAACACTTTTATCACAAATAATATTTACAGCTCTAGTCAGTACAGCCGATTTTAAGTAAATTTTACTTTTTCAAAATTAATACAAAAAAATAATTACCACAATCCAGGTTTGTAGTTCGTTTCTATTTACAAACATATTTGATGAGAAGAAAATATTTCAAATTTGCTACGTTAGGCAAAATATGTTTTTTCAGTTATATAAAGAGTACCATTTTCGTTGATAGTTAAAGAAAAGCATACGTTAAAGAAAGCCATTGAATATGCACAAGTGCAATGATTTTGCAGTAATTCTTTTTATATTCTTCTTCTTTTCTGTTAGGATTATTGTCACTATGTTCAGTATAAATGATCTACCTTCCCTAGCTTCGTCAATTCTACTTTCTTTGATGTGTTTCGGAGAACTTTCATCTTCAAAAATATATCTATACTATATCTATACAAAAAGTGTATAGATAGTTTTTGAAGATGGAGATTCTCCGAAACGCGTCAACGAAAGTAGAATTGACGAAGCTAGGGAAGGAAGATTTTGCAGTAATTTATATTAGGCCTATTTCTAATTTTTATGCGGATTTTGAAATTGATAATAAAATTTTGAGACATTATTTAAGAGATTTGGATCAGTTTAGATTTAAATTATCAAAACCTAGCTCGCGAATCACCATGAAATAGATCCAACATACACTATTTTACAAAATATAAATATTAATCAGAACGCATTCAATATTACACTATTTGCTATTTACACTACTACATACACTATGTGCACTGGAATGTAAACGCGGCACTGTAGCCTATCTAGGATATTTTCTTATTTATGTTAGAATATATGAAAAGCGTTTTCGGAGTTTTGACAATTAATTAAAACGCCACCAAATCACATTAGAGTGAGGCAAGTAATTTATATGTAAATTGAATGGACGAGACGTGTTGACAGAGAAGACGTTACCGTAATAGATTTAACCAATATTTTAATATTTTACCCTTTTATAAGCAACACGACAATTTTCTCATATTTGACGTTTTAAATTAATGAAAGCAAAGTGCTTATAAATGTAATTACTCAAAGACGTGAAATTTATAATCATGTATCAAACAAATACATCAACCAAAAAGGAAATATGCACAAATATCCGAATATCAGTAGAAATTATACAAAATGGTGTCTTTTAAAATTTATTTGTCATGCCTATATCGAAAATGTAAATGTAGGTTTTTTTTTGGTGTTTAACATCCGACTATTGTGCACATTTGGGCTCATGCCGACGATTGGATGATTTATAGCGTATGAAAATGCCAAGCCCTGTCCGGGAATTGAACCCGGGTCCTCGGTGTGAAAGCCCAGTAGGCTTTCAACTAGACCACCGAGGCGGCAAATGTAGTTTAAAATATGCAAACTAAACATATGCATTTATCAAGTAGACCAGTAAAGTTTCACATGTACAGAGTTTTTTCATAGTAATAAAGTTGTAAATGAATATTCCTAAACGATTTTTTTAGTAATAAATATATTTTCTTAATTAATAATATATTTTACTTGACCCATAAAAATAAATCTATTTTCTAGTAAATGGTAAAGTTTTTATACAAATTAGATATTATAATTGGTCGTTACTGAAATTGAATAGCATAAAACTAATCAAAACATAAATTAATTTATACAAATAAATTTGAAAGTATTTTAGTCAAAAATCCTTTATAAAAATGGTCACACAAACTTTAATAATTACCTAAACCTACGCACAATCTAAAATTGCACAAGTTAAAAACAGACTGATTGTTCAAACACATTTTACACGATTTTTGTACCATCGTCGTACATTCGGAATACATCCAGTAATAAGTAATTAAAAACACTTAACAACGTGGATAAATAATTAATCCAAATTTATTAAGTTATTTTTTTATTCCTTTAGAAATTTGGAGTAATATAAGTAGCCTTTATAATGAAAATCAATCTTCTTAAATCATTTTTTACTGTTATATATTTTTTACTGTTACTGTTGCTATATTATAATCTTTTAAAGTTTTTAAATTGTTGAAGTGATTTAAGAGAATTTCCAAAACTAAAGAGAAATTAACACACACTACGTAAACAAAAGTTTAGAAAAAAAATAATAAATCCATTGATTTTTGTAATAGCTTCACTGTTCCGTTAAATACGCATAACTCTTTCCAAATGTCTTTCATTTTTAAAATCTTATGGCATTTATAGTTTTAATTTTATGTACAATCATTATGAATTAATTCTCTGTTTCTTTTTACTGAAGGTTGGTGTTCATTTGTACTAAATAGTACTGTTATTCTGAATAAGGATCTCATAACTTTGCCAAGTTCTCAAGTTCTCTCTCACACTCTCTCAAGTTCTGAAAACAAAATGTCTGTCATCGCCCTGATATTTTGAGTACTGCATTTTTCTCCTTTACGATAAGTTGAAGGTGATAATTCTGACCAAACGTTACATTATTGTGCAAAGGAAATCTGTTGTATCCAGTTATCGCTGTACTTCCGTTAAGCCCTCCATATGTCCACGTAATTCTTAGAACACGCTGATAAACTCACATTTTGTATGCTTCAAAATTTCTATGATGATTTCACTATATTATCGTAATGCTTGTTAAAACCCGTATATATTTGCATTTTGAATTTATAAATTTGACATTTTAAAATAGAATTATTTAATAGTAATTATGACTAAAATATCGTACGTGAAAATACCGGTTCAGATAAAAATAGTTATAAAATATCCAGAAGACAATTTTTCTGTATTCATACTGTAAAAAGCAATAATAATTGAATAAGAAAATTGTTATATATTGGCTTTAATTTTGTTACTTTTTTCTAAAATCCATTTCAATCAAATCAGAAAGGACAGTGCATCCTAACAATTTTTACAATATTCTTCTTTCATATATTACGAAGATAAACACGGTGAAAATTATTGCTTCACTCCACATTTATTTAACTCGTAATATTTTATTTACATCTGCTCTACAGAGACGATTCACTGTACATTTAAATTACGAATCAATTTTGGAAAAAACTGTATTTTCAAGATAATATTGTTGATTGTTCATGTAGGTTATAAAAATATATATTTTAATATTGGTTGGGTTTGAGAATGATGTGCGTTTGTAAAAACTGTATTTTCAAGGTCATATTATTAATTGTTAATGTAGATTATACAAATCAATATTTTAATATTGGTTGGGTGTGAACATGTTCGTATGTAAAAACTGTATTTTCAACGTAATATTATTAATTGTTAATATACGCTATACAAATATATATTTTAATATTGGTTGGGTGTGAAAATATTATTCGTATGTAAAAACTGTGCTTTCAAGTTCATATTGTTAATTGTTAATGTAGGTTATACAAATACATATTTTAATATTGTTTGGTTTTGAGAATGTTGTGCGTTTGTAAAAACTGTATTTTCAAGGTCATATTATTAATTGTTAATTTACGCTGTAAAAATATATATTTTAATATTGGTTCGGTGTGAAAATGTTGTTCGCATGTAAAAATTGTATTTTCAAGGTCATATTAATAATTGTTAATGTAGATTATACAAATATATTTTAATATTGTTTGGTTTTGAGAATGTTGTGCGTTTGTAAAAACTGTATTTTCAAGGTCATATTATTATTTGTTCATGTAGGTTATGTAAAATATATTTTAATATTGGTTGGGTGTGAGGATGTTGTGCGTATGTATGGGACACACATGGTGCTAAGTTATTTGGTAATTAGATCACAGGAGTAACATCTGCGTGTGTTCAGTATTAGCGTTACACAGTAATGAAATAATTTCAGTGTTATTTGTTGTGTTGATAAAAAGGTTTATTTGTTTTAACATGGTTTACCTTTTGTAGTATTACAAAATGTTATACCGCAATAACTATCAACAGCTGTATTTTCGCTTATCACTTATGAGAGACATACAGAGTTTTACATCATTTTAAAATATTGTTGGTCGATATCCTGAAACTAACATTCCGTATTGTATTTGTGAACGTAAGAAGTATATAGGCCAAACTGAAAAGAACCAACACCTATAGCTTCTGACAGTCAAAACATTGATTGTTGTTCGCAATACAAAAATTTTTTATTGGGTCTTCATGGGTTCTTTTTTTACATTAACAACATTATTAAAGATCGCTAACAAAAATAAACCAACTATAATTTAAATAAAACATTACTAGGAATAGACTATCCATCCACAATCTGTTTTGTACTTTCAAAAGACTTCTTATTTCCTTAACCGTAATGGTGTAATGCAGAACACAGTGAAGTGTAAGCAGTTTTCCTTGTACTGTGCACGGTAATGTTTGAAATTAAATATATATATATATATATATATATATATATATATATATATATATATAATTTCTGTTTAAAGCTTAAAAAGTCGTATATCATTTTTTTTCTAAAAGAACTATAGAACAAAATGTTCAGTGAAAATCGTTCAGTGATGGTAACGAGAATTTTTTTAAACGTAGTTATTACCGTTGGAATATACATGTTTTATGTGAAATAAAACAATCAATTTAGAACCCCATTTAAAAATAATTTTTTTTCCAAAATATACAGAAGTTTCCAAATATATTTGTAAATAAAACGGTATACACAAACATATGTTTGTTTTATAAGTTTTAATGTTCGAAACGTAAAAAGACTCTGAGTAACAATTTTTGAAAATCGCCAAGTAACATTTAGCTGTGTAAAACAGTATGTAAACTGAAACAAATACACATATTTTTTTATACTTTCTTGAAGAAAAAGAGCCACTGATTAATAAAATATATCATAACTAACAATTTTCTCTTTCAAAAAAATTACAAAAAATTTAATTTCGAAAAAGAATTTATTTTACGCAGTAAATATAACCCAAAAATTCTTTAGTTTAGCCGTTAAGTCACTTTTATCACATATATTTAAATAAAAACAATTTTTAATTTCACAACCTATATTTGTTATTGTATAATAAGAAATATTTACACAATTACAAACACTAAACAACAATGAAAACAACACAAATATCAAAATTGTGACGAGAAATAACACACACTTTCATGCACGGCACACAATGGTGGAGTGATGCTTACTCGGACGAAAAATGACCAACATTTCAGGACAAAAAAGAAGTCGTAGCCTTTCGGTTTAGTCCATAGCCAATATATCACTTTGTAGTGGAACTTTCACACTACAATTGTGAAGAAAATAGTTGATCTATGACAAGAAACATACTAGAAATCGAGTAGTTCTTGGAGCTCTGTAATTTCGTCGTTTCTTACTTCGTTTGTAGACCAGAGTTTGAAAAATCACAGTTACAGAACTATATTTTTTAGGTAAAATATTCAACAGATGAATTAAAGAGAAAGGATCAATCTTCCAAACGATACCAATCACAATTCTATTTAAAATTATTTACTAGGTCAAATATTAGTTTGAAAATAGGCAAAATTGGGTAGCTTACAAGCAAAGGCGAGTACAAGAAATTAATGTGTTTACTTATGAATTTATTGTAACAATTTATATACAAATTTCATAAATCTAAAACATAATAAATAAAACTTAGAATCTCGACTTTCTAATGGTATTTATTTTATTAAGATTACAACAGGATAAATGTGTTAAAACAGTGTGTTAAAGTAACGGTGTTTTCAACGACTTGTAAGTCGCTCATATACTTAGAGGTAGGATTTTAAACGACTTATAAGTCGTTCATCGCTTCTAGGGTTAATAAATGATTATCGTATTCTGAAATATGGCTTCTGTTTTCAACTACTGCGACAATAAGATAATTAACACAAGCATATAAACTCGCTGACGTGATATAAGCACGTTTTCAAAAAGTATTTTGCTTTATCTCATCCTTTTTGAAATTTTAATTTTACGAATATAATAAGCATTAAAATCTGCATATACTACTACTTTAAACTTCCAAATTAGTGTGAAAATATGTAAATAAACCCCGAACTTTTTAAAAACGTTTAATAATTTTAACGGCGATGAAAACTTCAAAATGCTAAATCATATAGTTTTTAACAATATTTAAAAAGGTGAAATGGGATTTAAAAACAATGTACAAAATATGTATTTTTTTAAATTTTTATAAATGGTTTATTTTTTTTTAAATAAAAGTTTTGTATTTATCATCTTTATCTAAGCTGTTACGTACCATAATCGATGTGTATGCCAAAATTGAATCAAATCTGACCGCAATTGCAAAATGAGGATGGTCTCTCTCTCTCTCTCTCTCTCTCTCTCTCTCTCTCTCTCTCTCTCTCTCTCACACACACACACACACACACACACACACACACACACACACACACACACAATTAAAATGTGCAATAAAATAAATACTGTAAATTTTATGAATCAATTAAAAGAATGTTTACACTGCCTGATAATTCTTTTTATTAAATATTAATTTGATAATATGATATTGAAGTTTATATTATTGACAGTAATAAATTGTCCGAATTAATAGTTAATTAATTGGACAGAAGTCCAAGCTCAGACATAGACCTAACGGAACGCTGGTGTTTGTGTAATCCATCAAACATTCAAGTTAAATTGGAGCCTTGTAAAGTTAGATTAGTTTTGTAAGTTGATGTACAACCTAAGATATGCATAAGGAAAGCGTGTTTGGTTTCATCAAACCAAACTGTAACAATTGGTACAATTTGAGTTTTGGCAGGACATAAATTTAATGGCATTCACTTGGCTAATTTTAATTGATCTAAAACAAATTTCAAATTATAGGTTTTCATTAAAACCATAATTTTTCAATAACGACTAATTTCTTGCTGTAATTGTTAGTGAATTATAACATTATTTCTGTAATTACGGTAACACTTACTTTACTAGGCACAGTTTATGTTCTATAAGTGTAAACTATTGGAAGAAAAAGAATTGACAAAAAGTTAAATCAAGGCTGTTATCCTTATAAAAAATAAGTTTTGTTTTAATTTAATAAAAAATGAAAAAAAGATCTTTGTAAGTCAACGTAAGTCTGTGAAAAGCCAATAAAAGTAAAAATGTTTTAAAATTGTAAAAGAAAATTATGTGTTTTTTAAAATACAACTTTGTCAATTCACTCTTGTTTTTTCCGTAAATTAACTGTCTGATTTATTATTATGCCGACAAATAAATCCTACAAAATCCAATTCTGAAATTACTAAAATTGGACTACCTCAGAGTTACAGCTCCTTTGATCAAATGTCAAGTTAAAGCTTCTTTCCAAACAAGATAAAGTCTATATTTTTATGCACATTAAAGATAACAATATTTTCAATTATGAAATAAGGTTATTATATTTGTTTGATCTGTGTAATATTATTATTCTATATGAAAACTTAATTTTAAATATTAAACATTCTAACTTTAATATAAAATATGATTTTAAACATAAAATGTATTGAAGAGAAGTGTATATAAATAGAATATAATAGTGTAGAAAAGAATAGTGTCGAAGCATACAAGGTGTGTTCAGAAAGTAAGGTGAATTTTTAAATTTCGCTGGCTTGGAGAGGCCGATTTTCAAACATTTCTTATTATGTTGGTATACATGCCCTTGAAGTATGATAAAACTTTCAACTGTTTTCATTGTTGACTTTGTCTGTAACAGCCACTCAGGTTAGACGTGTTTTTATGAGCTCGGTGATTTTCGTTTGTTGAAAGAAATGGATCAAAGAATTTGTATCAAATTTCGCGTAAAAAATGGAATAAAGTGTAACAAAGTGTGTGAAATGTTAACAAAGGCCTATGGTGAGTCTGCTATGAGTAAAGCAAGAGTTTACGATAAGAGTTTTCAAGAAATCTGTGAAGACATTGAAGATGACGAACGCCCTGGAGGGGTCACTGATGATGTTCGCACATCGATTGGATCATGTCATGACATTGTTTCCGAAGTTTTATGTATGAAATGCGTGGCAGCAAAATTTGTTCCAAAATAGTTGAATTTTGAACAAAAACAGCGGCAAATGGAAGTTGCTCAGGAGTCACGACAATGCAGAATTACTGAAACGTATTACAACAGGTGATGAAACATGAATTTACGGATATGACGTAGAAACTAGGGCTCAATCATCCCAGTGGAGACATTCTGGCTCGCCAAGACCGAAAAAGGCTCGACAAGTGCGGTCGAACGTGGAGGTTATGCTCATTGTGTTCTTCGATATTAATAGCATAGTGCATCATGAATTCCTGCCACCAGGTGAAACGGTCAATAAGGAGTACTACCTACAAGTTCAACGCCGTTTGCGTGAAGCAATCCGAAAAAAACACCCGGATCTGTGGAAAAACAATTCATGGCTTTTGCAGCACTAAAATGCACCAGCTCACACTTCATTGCTTGTTCGTAAATTTTTGACCAAAAACAGTACTGTAACGATGCCCCAGCCTCCATATTCGCCAGACATGGCTCCTTGTGTCTTTTTCCTATTTCCAAAAATAAAGAGAACCTTAAAGGGCCGTCGTTTTACAGCCGTAGATGACATTAAAAGCTCATCGCTGAAAGAACTTTTCAAAGATCGTCTCAAAGATCGAGTTTGAGAAGTGTGTCGAAGATTGGAAGAAGCGCTGGCACAAGTGCATAATCTCTAATGGGGACTATTTTGAAGGCAACAACATCAATTTAGAAAAATAAATAAATACTTTGTTCAAAAAATTAAAATTTTCATTACTTTCTGAACACACCTCGTATATTACAAAATATTAATAAATTTCACAAATATTGACAATTTTTATCTACAATTTAGTTATGATACAAAAAGATCATAATTAATTATGTATGCCAAATTATTAGCCGATTTCAAATTCGAATTTCTACAGCTGTAAGTAAGCTAAGTCTTAATATGTAAAGCCAAATACCACCCACTAATTCACTGACTCATTGATCACAAAAACTTAGAGAAATGAAATTCATCTTATACTTTAAAGGAGGAAATATTTTTAAAATCCTCCCTTTGATGATTAATTTACACTTTTGAAATTTATCTTAAAATATTTATTCAAATATATTTTCCGAAGATTGACTGAATGAAAGACAAAACGCAGCCTAAATCACTTGACATTTTTAAGACACGTGTTTATTGCAGGGTGTAGAAATGAATTAAGGAAGGACGTTTAGAAAAATCACTCTTTTAAAGGGTAAACAAAATTTAAAGGGTAAAAATATTAGTACTGGAGAAGTAGGCCTAATTATCGGAATTCGTTTCAACTTATTTGTAGTAAGATACATTGAAAACTCGTTCGTCATTTACATAAAACGTGATAATGCTGTAAATTAACGACAAAACTAATTACTTCACTATTTGTTAAAAAAATAATTACTTTCTTGAGTGTATTGAAACTAAATACACGAAGTCTGTAGGCAATTCCGCAGCAGGTAGCAAGTGTACAAGGCGATAACGAAAGTGTTTTAATCCGGAAATTAGAAAGCCTTCAAAAATACTTCAGCAAAATATGACATAAAAATAGAGATACTGTTAAGAGTACACTGGTACTAGATTGCAGCTGCAACGTTGTCTGATAAAGAAGTATAAAATACTATCGATAACAAATCCGTATCGAAATAAATTTAATCAATATAAAATGTTTGCACTTTATTTATAAGAATATCAATATAAGTTAATCTATCTTTAAGAAATAATGCAAAAAAGAGAAAAGAGAAAAAATATTGTTTCGGTAACTAATGAAGTAAATTAAAATTTCTTGGTTAGATGTAGTGAAGCATGTATCAGAGCACGTAGTTTAAGTTTAAATAAAAATTAAAAATTTTCTAGCAATTCAAGTTTAATTAATCAATTTACAAATTTTTAAGCGGGTTCGATATTTATGAATGTTACGTTTTGTTGGCCAAAACCCTACACTAAGTCTAAAAATAGTTCAAATTCTACGTATAAAGGATTACGAAACAATTATTGATTATCCGTTAAGTTGAACGTATACAAAACATATTTTCAAAACGTATACAAATATGTTTTCAAAATTTTGAATAATTATAAAAAAACAATTCATCTGAATATTCTGAAACAGGTGAATCAATTTTGTTTTGGTGATTTAACCCCTATTTCTCCATAATAAACGATTTTTTATGTAATGCTCTTCTTATGGGAAAAATATATTAATCTTTGAAATTTTATTAATTTCAATTTACGAAATTCGAAATTTAAAGTTTTACGACCACATTTACTAATATCAAATTAAAAGTAACAAAATTCAATTTCATTTCATTTACTTTTAAGGAGTAAAACTGAAAAATATTGATATTTTTTAAATGAAAGGGGTACAAAATAAAATATTCATTTTTATAACAGTTTTATTAATACTCATTCTGTCACTTTAACTAAAATTCAAAATTTTAACCTTTTTTGTTTAACTTATAAAAATACTCTCCCTCTCTCTCTCTCTCTCTCTCTCTCTCTCTCTCTCTCTCTCTCTCTCATAGTATACATGTATATATATTATGTTTGTGTACATGTATATATGTATCCCATAAGTCAGAAATTTGAATTCTGTTGTCGTTTTTTCTCTACAGTTCTATCTTACCAGTTAGACAAAGAATTGGCGTCAACTCTAGTAAAAAAGCTAACGGAAAAACATTCTCCAAACTACAAACTCGATTTTTTTTTTCTTAGTGTTTAACGTCCGACTATTGTGCACACTTGGGCTAATGCAGACTACAAACTCGAATTGTGCCAATTTGGAGATGCAGCTAATTGACTGGTCCTGTAACCTTGAACACGTTAGTAATAAAAGTGTTTATAGGTGGATTATATTAGAGACCAGAGGAAGGGATAGTGCATTTTTTTAATTTTATGGCGAAAATCACATAGAGGCTATTATCGCCTCCCTAAATGTAAGTGTGAGAGTAAAGTGTGAAAGTCTTAAGTGTAGTGTTGTAAGTGTAAGTATTAGACTCGGGAGCCGCGAGGGACGTCTAAATCCTCTCAATAGGTGCAGCTAGTCTGCACCCCCTTGCGGGACGGGGTAGTGCAACCCAAGGCACTGTGATCAACGGACAAGGTTTTGTCAGTGTTTGAATCTATAGGCTAATATATAAAGGAAAATTTGTTTTAATAGCGGAAACTATGATTAAACATATAAGAATATCATTAAAAAAATGTCAAGTTAGTCAATATTTACTCTTAATTAACTATAAATAACACTGCTAATTTGAAAACTTATATTGTGTATTTAAAGCCTTTAATACGTAAGTTAATTAGTCCAACACTCGCATGTTTTACACATAAAACTAAAGGATTATGTTAATTAGTCATTAATATATGCGCTCAAAGTTTCATTAACTTTTAAACATACTTCAAATAAAGCACTGTTGCATGCTTATAATAATTTTAAAATAACTATCTAAACTTTCGTTAACTTCGTTAAACTTTAATCAATCAACTTAATCAGCAACGTAATCAAATAAAACTTATACTGTATTTGTTGCACGCAGCTGTTACGCTAATCGGATTTTTTGAGAATTTCTAAGCAATTTTTTGTAACATAAGAAAACAATTCAATAAGCTATTTTGAGGTTGTGATAAGCCATGATAAGTAATACCATGAGGTTTGTTAATTAAAGATTTCTTGTTTCTTTAAATAAAATTGCTACCATTCAAAATCGTGAAGCAAAATAACAACTTTTTTGGAGCGAAGCTTTTAATGTTAGCTTTAGCAAGAGGAGTGTTGAAAAAGTCTGCCAAACAGAAGAATATAACAGAAATATAGAACGAACGAGCAAACGAATTTCATCTCTCTATTTCTGTCTCTTCTATTTCTCCCTCCTTTTTGATAACAGTACACGCGTATTATATCAAAACGTGTTGCTTTGTTTCGGTATTTTTCCTTAGTTAACGAACACGTTAACGTTGTAACCGTTTACAATACATTCGAAATTAATGTAAAAGTTTACAATAATTTTTGTTAATATTGATAGTTTTTAAAATCTGAATTTATCAGCCTTATCAGCTGTTCAAATAAATCAGCTGATCGTTACAAATAAATATGAAATAACTGATCTTTTTACTAGAACGTCAGTAAATAATATCAAAGCTAGGTTAGCGTATGTATTTATTTAAGCAAAACAAGATACTTATAAACATATCTTCAAAGTAATTTCAGCTAAATTCAGCAAAGATATTAACAAAAGCTGTCCGAGTTCCACGCGTGTACTTTTTAATCTAGCTTCTTAAATCAAGGGATTTTAGAAAAAAATCAAGGGAATGAATCTGTATACATTTCCATTTTTATTTTAAATTGTATTGTAAATCTTAACATGAATACAGTTTTTGGGGTCATTTTATTATTTTCTTTACGTTTATTGCGTCCACACAGGTTTTCTTACCATGAATAGTTTATGTAATCAGAACACAAAAAATTGTAGAATGATAAGACATTTTTGAATATAGTCGTCATTTTGAAACTGATTTTAATCGGTAATATATTTAAGTTATTGCCAAAATCGAAAGTAAATTTTGTGTTTCAATTTTGTACCAAAATGTAATCAAATTGCAAAGTCACGTGTAATTTAAATATTTAAATACCTGAATATCAAAAAGTGTGTGAAAATTTCTTGTACTGTATTTATCTCTAAGGAGAATTGCAAAATGTTACAATATAAAAAACCTTCACCTAGCATTTCATGTTGGTTATTGTATATTATTTGGAGAACACAGCACTTTTGATTTGATGATAAATACGGTTATGTTATTTCTTATTTTGTTATTCAATATTTCTGAAGGTATTTGCAGAACGAACACGAAATAGTATTTGTCATTTTTTCAATAAATAAATGATGCCAATACAAAAGAATGTTTAGATAGGATTTTATCTTGTAACTGTTATATAAGTACAAAGTAAGGTGTATTAAAGGCTACGGAATTAGTTCTTTTTGATCTTTTAAAATATTCACCGGTATAATTGTGACAATTTTTAACGTAATTAGTAGCCTAATTATTGTCGTGAAGCTTCAAAGATTAATATTTCCTTTAAAGCGTACTCTAGTAACGCTAATTTACTTTACAAACAAAGCAGTAGGAGAGATCTAAGAATTTTAAAATATAACAGTTAATACTGGACTAAAAATTAATGATTTATCAATATACAAGAGATGTAGAAAGCATTCAAGTGATCTGTAAACTTTACCCACATGATTACTAGGCAAACATTTAGCAAACAGTGGATCTATGTTGATTTATTGCTGATCAGTGTTTCTGGTTTGTTTCTTCAGCTTTAAGTTGGGTAGGTCCCACTTTTTTTATGTATAATGTATTAGGGCCGATTGTCATGTTGGATTTTGAAGAACGCGTTATGCGAGGAACGTATTTATATTGATATATAGTAGGAAGTTTTTCACGTCGTAAGTCCCATTATAAATAATAATTACTGTATATCCAAACAGGATCGAACCAGGGACCTTGCGCTTGTGAAGCACTTTAGTAGTGGTTACTAGTAAAGCATTTGATAGATTTAAGTATATGAAATGAATCGTTAATTTAATTTTAGTGTTTATAATAAAAGAACAGTTGTCTTATGTTAATGTTTAAGCATCAGCTGATTTCATTGAACAGCTGATAGGTTATAATAAGTTTCAGTTTCAGTTGTTAAAAACAACATGTTTTTTAACAAAATGTTTATGTTGTTCGGACAATGTTAATTTGTCGTGTTTTCGAACAAATTATCGTAAATAAAATAGCAAAGGAAGAGAAAACATGATACGTGATTCTTATTAAAGTTCAATAATAATTTTTTTTACAAATAAGCAATGAACTTTAAGATAACTCCAACAGAAAATATGGTTAAAACAGAATGGATTTTCTTAGTAGCCGCAAAAATATAACCATATTTTTCCTTCCAACTATAACAAAACCAGTTATTAAAGGTTTTATGGTAAATTGCTTTGGTGCAAAACACACGTATTCGAAATTTTATTAATAAATGGTCAACTTTTATAATTAATAATATTGTTTTTTTTCTCGAACAGCCCATTTAGAGGGCACGCTTAATCAACTTCCTTAGCCCATGCTTCCTTCATTTTCCTTGAGTGGTTTTCTCTGTCCTCTTGCGTCCACTCTCTTCCTCTCCTGCACGTGGGTCTTTTATTCTCCCGCAACTCAAGTTGCCGTATTGCACTTCTGAATATTGCTCTGTCTCCAATAATTTCTGAGTCTATTTTGTTGTTTGCCAGGTCCTTGTCTGTCTCTGTGAACCAGGTTATCTTGTTCCTGTACTTGTTTAATATTGTGAAGATCTGTTTAGTTAGTCGGGTGTTCTCCATTCTGTATATGTGTCCGTAGAATTGAAGTCTTCTTTTCCTGAATACGTCCGTTATTTTTTCTCTTTTGGAATAAAGCTCTCCATTTGACCTGTTTATATTCTAACCCTGTGTTACTCTTTGGACCCAATATTTTCCGTAATATCCTTCTCTCCATTTTTTCTATTTTCTCTACGTCCTGATCTGTATGCAGTTTAAGAATAATATTGTAATATTAAGAATAATATTATTATTAATTTATAAGTAATTAATTTATTAATAAATATAATGGTCAAATTCGGACATTAAACACAAAAAAAAATTATATAAACCATGGTCAAGTTGGAACATGTCCAAATAAGTCACTTCTGTAACCGTGCACCCAACAACATAAATCTAATTGCCTGAACTAAAACAAGATCGAGATTAAAGAATGTCTGTTGTTCAGGGGTATCACGAACAAACTGGCAAACAAGAGATCTCCGAACCCAAAACGTCGATAATCGTGACGTTGTACAAGTGCTTGTGAAAAGTTGCTTAGTCATTAAAAAAATAATAAATATTTTAAACGACTCGCTTCATTTATTGCATTCAACATAGTCACACAACATTAGACGGATCTAAATTGGTCAGATTCTGAAATGTTGCTTTAGAGGTAGCAATTTGTCGAGAGTTTATTTTTTAGGCTGTCCTAATTTCACCTTGATTCTGATAATCAACCTTGACAACAAAACCTAATATTAATATATTAGGTTTTATTTTAGAAATTTGAAACAAAATTTAAAACATTTTACCGCATCACCTAAATTGTTTTTTTATAATCACGGATATAACGTTAACTTTAGTTAAATTTTCTTATAAACTTAACTTTGATATTAAATTTTAATATTAGACCTAAAACTTCGCGTTATATCCTATTTCCATTTATTTATTAACTACGCGTTATATACGCGAGAAAAGTGATAATTGAAAAGTGTTTTAACTTTGTTATTTGAATATTATAGGTTAAAGACCTGCCTTTAAACGTTGTTATATTTAATACCAAACTTCCATCGTTAAAGTTAATTAACTGAGAGTCTTTGATACTCGGCGAACTTTATTTTAACAAGATTACAGACTCGTCTTTATAAAATGGTTAAATTTTGTGTTTCAGTATTAGTGTTTCACCTGGTGATTTGGAAGGCAGTGAGTTGACGGATCTCGTCAAATGTCCCGTTTTGTTTTCTCATTATACCATACTGTTTGTAAAGAGAAAGTATGTTGAAAATTTGAAGTTATACTTTTAGTGAATCTAACTTACATTGTATAAATCGAAATAATGTTATTTTATAGTCATTATAACCTCAGTTATGTACTTTTTTATACAACAAATGTCTGGGCAAATATCTTATGGCTCTATATTAGTTTTTAGTTTTTGTACACGAATAAAAAAACATTGTGCTACAATTAACAGATAACTGCTATTGTAATAAAACTTCTGTAACCATTACTGTAAGAGCGAAATTTACATAAGTGAGAAAAACAAATAGTGAGTTTGTACCACTAGTTTATATTTGGTTATTAAAGTTATAGATATTACGGAAAATGTTTATAATTTTCAAATCGAAAATTCTTAACTTAAAATTGATGGCGAACCAAAACAAATTTTAAAAAATTAATTAATAATTTCTTCCGATTGGTACGTTATTTTTAATATAATATCATATGAGTATTAAAATATATTTTTTACGTATGTGTTAATCATAGCAGTTATAGCAACGAATACTATTATTTGAGCAAAATTTGTTCAGCTTTTTGGTCTACAGGAGTGTACATATTTAAGTTGTAAGAACTATAAAAAAATATTCTAATTAATTTATAGAATATCATTTCATTTATATAAGTTAAAGATTAACTTCAAATTTTCACACACTTGTTTATTTTAATTAATAGGAATCAATAGTAATAATAATTAATATAACACACGTATAGGCCTAAACGTTAACGAAAATTATGTTGCATGTCCTCACTTAAATTCCCAGAAAGGGGTGCAGACTAGCTGCACCTATTGAGAGGATTTAGACGTCCCTCGCGTTACACGAGTTTAACAAACACTTACACTTACAACACTATTCTTACGACTTTAACACTTTACACTCACACTTACATTTAGGGAGGCGATAATAGCCTCAATGTCCTTTTCGCTTTAAATAACAAAAAAAAGGTGGCAGACGCATGACTGCCGACAGAAGTGACTACTTCTTATCACGCGTATAGGCTATATATTTTACACCTCAAAATAAAATTTATAGTCGATTTTCAAAATCATGAGTACGTTCATTTCAGTTTAATATATTTCTAAATACAATATTACATGATTTTATGGTTTTTTGCCAAAACATAGATTTTTGCTACTCGACACTAGAATAGGGACACTCACCATAGGAGAAGCACGGAGTCCCAAATGTATTCCTGCTACTCTTAATATCTGACCCCGTCACATATTAATTGTCATTGTAAGTGCCAACTTCAATGGAAACTGCAGTATTTTAATTTGGAAAGGCAGGTTGTTTGGAATTATAAGATTGTTTCAATTAAAATCATTGCAAATGTAAGCTTATAGACAATAATTTTATAATACATAATAACAGGAATTCAGATTTTTAAAACGTGAATACATCTGTGTCCATCTCAGGTACCTAAACCATGTTCATTTTAAATTTCATTTTAATCGGTCCAGTAGTTAATGTGTGATTGAATAACAAACAAAAACACACACATAAACTTTTAAATTTAAACAATTATATTAAGAAGTACAAAATATTAATAAAACGTCACAGTTGTAGCCTACAGTTAACACATATCAAAACTGAATACTAAATAATTCAGTTGCACTTATTAACGTTGTAATAACGTATGAAACGTCACTGTTACACAGTTAACACTTGTCATAAAACTAAGTACTAAATAAAGTTCGACTGGGTAAGTAGTATAATATCGTTTAAAATAATTTAAATATTTGTTATTCACACCTACCAATATATAATAAACGTATAAAACGTCACTGTGACACAGTTAACACGACACAAAACTAAATAATTACGTTGGACGGGGTAAGTAATATAATGGCTCGAACGTACTAGTTTTCACTTCAAAAATACATTTTAAAACAAAAATATATATCAGATCGTGGTGCGTGATGGCAAACTGAATTTTTTTCTCGTGCAAAACATACATCCATACCCGCCATAATAAGTATTCACTTCAAAATTTTCCCTTAATTTAAATTACAAAAATATTGTATCAATTTGATTATTTACATCATTATCTGTATCAAGTATTTCAATTTATACAATGGGTCCATTTTGCCATAGCTTTAATTAATTATATTTTACTATTATATTTGGCTATTCTATTCGTACTCTATTAACTCTGCTCAAACTTTACGAAATTATAATTTTTACCTTTCAAAAATGGCAATTGCACATAACGAAACTTGCATTCAATAAAAGGGTAAGCATTATAGAAGATAATAGTTAATATTACAATTATCTTCCATTATATACAAAGTGTATATATTTCCCAATTATAAATTAATTTTATTTATTATTCGGAACAATCGTGTCTCGTATTAATCTACCAAAATTTCAAATAAATTGTTTTGGAAAATTTTACATTTGTTTTAATATCCTGATGTAAATTTTGGTTTTCAAATCGTACGATATTGAAGAAAAGTGAAAAGTAAATTATATTTTTTGTTTTTATCAAATTCAATCATATCGTTTTGAACGATATTGATAATAATTATAATTGATAATAAATATAATTTTTATTTACCCGATTTCGGAACGTTTGCGCCATATTTAATGAGAAAATTCCTTAATTTATTCGCACAAATTTACAATTCAGTTAGAATTGCAGCTTAAATTAAAGTCATTCTTTATATTTACGATTATATTTTCATTCAACAGATAATGAAACTGTTTCAAAATAACACAATCTAGATTGCAACACAATATTACAAAAAAATGCTGTAGAATATTTTTACAAGCTTCCCTCTATATAAATCTTTAACATTATACGAATTAGGCACAAATATATATTAAAAAATGTCTTATATATTAAAAAATATAAGTCTTAAAAAATGTTAAGACTTATACATGTAGAGTTAATCAACAAACTGTGTTACATTTTAACAAATTACACAGTACACACAACTTTGTTTAACTATTGTTTAACTTTGTTTAAGAACATTTTTACAAAATTCTATTTATTTTTAGAGTGATTTTCAAAAAAATAACAATTTAGTTTCTGTTTTGTGCATATTAGCAAATATCCATTGAAAAAAGAGGTATTGGACCGGTAAGGTTCAGAATGGAACTTTGAAATAAATGTCGATCCTGACCTCTAGATCAAATTTGATTTAATATAGTTATAAGAGGTGTGTTCAGAAAGTAACAAGAATTTTAACTTTTTGAACAAAACTGTTATTTATTCTTCTACATTGATGTTGTCGCCTTCAAAATAGTTCCAATTGGAGATTATGCACTTGTGCCAGCGCTTCTTCCAATCCTCGAAACACTTCTCAAACTCTATCTTTGAAGTAGCCTTTAGTTCTTTCAGCGATGCGCTTTTAATGTCATCTACGTCTGCAAAACGACGGCCCTTTAAGGATCTCTTCATTTTTGAAAATACGAAAAAGTCACACGGAGAAATTTGTGGCGAATACGAAGGCTGGGGCATCGTACTGGTTTTGTCAAAAATTCACGAACAAGCAATGATGTGTGGAGCTGGTGCATTATCGTGGTGCAAAAGCCATGAATTGTTTTTCCACAGATCCGGGCGTTTTTTTTTGGATTGCTTCACGCAAACGGCGTTGAACTTGTAGGTAGTACTCCTTATTGACCGCTTCACTTGGTGGCAAGAATTTATGATGCACTATGCCATTAATATCGAAGAACACAGTGAACATAACCTTCACGTTCGACCGTATTGTAGGCCCTTTTTGGTCTTGGTGAGCCAGAATGCCTCTACTGGGATGATTGAGCCTTAGTTTCTACGTCATATCCGTAAATCCATGTTTCATCACCTGTTACAATACGTTTCAGTAATTCTGCATCGTCGTTGACTTCATTTAGTGACTCCTGAGCAACTTCCATTCGCCGCTGTTTTTGTTCAAAATTCAACAATTTTGGAACGAATTTGGCTGCAACGCATTTCAAACACAAAACATTGGAAGCAATGTCATGACATGATCCAATCGATATGCGAACGTCATCACAATAACCTCTCTAATTGTGATTCGGCGATTGTTCATAACCATTTTCACTTTGTCCACGTTTTCATCCGATGTTGATGTGCTGGGGCGTCCAGGGTGTTCGTCATTTTCAAATTCTTCACGGCCTTCTTGGAAACGCTTATACCACTCGTAAACTCTTGCTTTACTCATAGCAGACTCACCATAGGCCTTTGTTAACATTTAACACGCATTGTTACACTTCATTTCATTTTTTTACGCAAAATTTGATACAAATTCTTTGATCCATTTCTTTTAGCAAACGAAAATCGCCGAGCTCATAAAAACAAGTCTAACCTTAGTGGCTGTCACAGACAAAGTCAACAATGAAAATAGCTGAAAGGTTTATCATACTTCAAGGGCATGTACGAATATACCAACATAATAAAAACAAATGTTTGGCAATAGATGCTTCAAGCCCGCGAAATTTTAAAATTCTCGTTACTTTTGAACACACCTCATATATATATATATATATATATATATATATATATATATATATATATATATATATATATATATATATGCGCGCGTGTGTGTGTGTGATTTAGTATGCTCACTTTAGAAATTTGAGTCCAATTAATTAAATATTGGAGACAGAATCGATTGTAGTAATAGCTTATACAACTTCGTTACCTATCAAAATTTGTTTACTGATTCGAAATGACGGTCATTTGAAATTTTTTCCGACATATCAGAAAGATCAGATATCCCAAAAGAGAAACAACCTCCTCCAATAAACATTACTGGTATTGCGGAGTATGCTACTTTACAGACCTTGTTACAGTCTGTTGCTGTTATAAAGTACAAAATCACTGCCTATAATAATAATGTTTGGAAAATAAACACTCTAGATGCTGACACTTACAGAACAGTGGTTCACAAATTGAATGAGAGTAAAGTGCAATGGTACACTTACGAAAACAAAAATGAAAGACCCATTAAGGTAATGGGCAAGGGGTCTACATGGAACATGTACTAAAGAGGACATACTAGACGACCTGCAGCAAAAAGGTCTAAAGATACAGGATGCTGACAACATAATAAAAAAGGAAAGAATAGAGAACAACCAAGGCGACAGTGTAGTTCACAGAAGAAACCTTCCACTCTTTATGCTAACCTTTGACAACAAAGAAAATGTTGCAAATATTTACAATATTAAAACAATTTTAAATATTGTCGTCAAGATAGAACCACTAAGACGAAATTCTACACTTATACCCCAGTGTAAGCGTTGTCAGGGCTATAACCATACACAAGGCTACTGTAGAAAAGATCCTAGATGTGTTAAGTGTGGAGGAAAACATATGACAAATGCCTGCACATTGAATAGGACGAGTAAGCCAAGGTGCGTAAACTGCAACGGAGAACATCCGGCGAACTATCGAGGATGTGAGGTGGCTAAAGCATTACAAATGAGAAGAAACAACGCCGAAAAGTTTCAAAACAAAGCGAAAAGTACTAGGTTGGATAAAAATAACGTCGGTAATCTACAGCATGCGGTAGCTGGATATGGCAATGAGCAAAGTAAAGAAAAGAAAACTTATGCGCAAATTATACACAGTGATAATGATAACAAGTCGTCAATGAAAACCATCTTAGAACTACTGAATGAGCAAAAACATACTAATAAGTTGCTCTTCGATAGACTTGATAAACTAGAAAATAATCTCAAGAACAAAAATAACAATGGGAAACGGAAAAAATGAACTTCAAGCTACACCGTAAACAATGATCAAAATGTTAAAAATAGTCACTTGGAATTCTAACGGTCTTCTCCAGCATAAGCTGGACTTGGAACCTTTTCTGATTAGTGAACAAATAGATATCTGTTTAATTTCAGAGACACACTTTACAAAACATTCATATCTCAAAATTAATGGTTACAGTGTATATCATGTAAATAATCCTGCTGATAAGGCAAGGGGTGGTTCTGCTGTAATTGTTAAAAATAGTATCAAGCACTATGAGAAACTAAAGTACAACTTGAAACGATGCAAGTGACAACCATTAAAGTTCATACTAAAAACAAAAATTTTAATATATCAGCCATATACTGTCCACCAAGACATAATCTAAAGAAGATAGACTACATACATCTTTTTTTAACATATTAGGCAATCATTTCATTCTTGGAGGTGACTTCAATGCAAAAATACCTTTTGGGGATCACGTCTTACTACTGCTAAAGGCAAAGAGTTGTATGAGGCAGGAAAGGAGTTTAAATGTGACTTCCACTCAACTGGTAAACCAACATATTGGCCATCAGATCCAAGAAAGATACCGGACCTAATTGACTTTTTCGTGGTAAGGGGTGTATCTAGTAACTATATCAATCTCAGTGAAAGTTTTGATTTGGGCTCCGATCATTCTCTGGTAATCTTAACAAAAAGTCAGAACATAATACAAAGAGAAGAACCTCCTAGATTATCCAGCAATAGAACCAACTGGATTGGCGTTAGAGAAGAGCTGGACGAGATTATTAACCTACATGTCTCACTTAAAACACCTGTGCAGCTCGAGGAAGAAGTTGATGTGTTTATTAATAACATACAGCAAGCAGTATGGAACAATACACCTCAGATAATTAAAAGATATAGTAATAACATTACTTACCTGCCTGAAGTTTTGATTTAATTAATGAAAAAGAAAAATGCGCAAAAAATGGCAGCAAGTTCGAGCTCCTAAATTTAAATCTGAATTAAATCGACTCAGCACTAGACTCACAAAGTTACTAAAAACTATTAAAAATGAATCTGTTGCTAAATATCTGGAAAGTCTTGCGGCAGATAGAGACAACGGAGTCAAGATATGGAAGGCTACAAGATTCATTAAAAGGCCAAAAGTTCAAATGCCACCAGTCAGAAAAAATGACAATACATGGGCTAAGAGTGATAGAGAAAAGGCAGATTTGTTTGCTGAACTCCTAGCTGAGACTTTCAAACCTTTTCCTAGACAGTCAGGCGATGAAAATACTATAGAATCAAATGATCCTGTAGCAAATAAAAATAAGGACGAATACGAAATTCATAACGTATCACATAAAGAACTTATTCATGAAATCAAAACTCTTAAGGGTAAAAAGCCCCGGGTTACGATCTTATCACAGCGGAGGTTCTAAAGGAATTGCCAAATAATGCCATAAAAAACTTCTTCACTTAGTGAACGCTGCTTTCAGATTAAAGTACGTCCCAAGACAATGGAAGATTGCCGAGGTGATCATGATTCTTAAACCAGGAAAAGATCCTAATGACAAAACTTCGTACCGACCAATTTCACTACTAACAACAATGTCAAAGATTTTTGAGAAACTGCTTTTAAAACGTCTTAAACCAGTCATTGTGGAAAGAAAACTGACTCTGATCATCAGTTTGGCTTCAGAGACAGGCATTCTACAATTGATCAAGTACACCGAGTTGTACATGTAATAGAAAAGTCCTGGAAGAACGCAAAATATGTTCGAGTATATTTCTAGACGTTGCCAAAGCATTTGACAAGGTCTGGCACGAAGGATTAATCTTCAAACTTCAGCGTGATCTTCCGGAACAATTTCATCACATTCTGGAATCTTACCTGTCAGAGAGATTTTTCAGAGTTAAACATAATGGAGAGTATTCTGAGTTGAGGAATGTATCAGCAGGAGTACCTCAAGGGAGTGTCCTTGGGCCCGTACTTTACTTGTTGTACACTAGAGACATTCCCAAGAAGTTGATACAATCACAGCAACCTTTGCAGATGATACAACAATTTTGGCGACAGGAAATACTGTGGAAGAGGCATCGAATAAACTTCAAAGAGCAGTTGATAGAGTTTGCATTTGGATGAAGAAATGGAGATTAAAACTAAATGAATCCAAATCAACCTATGTCAACTTTACAAATAGAAAATCAACCCAATTCCACTTATAATTAATAACCATGTAGTAACTCCAGAAAATTCTGCTAAATACTTGGGGATGACACTGGATGCAAAGCTCCACTGGAAAGAACATGTCAAAAAGAAAAAGGTTGAATTAAACATGCAATTTAGGAAAATTAACTGGTTGATAGGAGAAACTCAGATTTAGACCTACAAAATAAACTGCTTCTATACAAGCAAATACTGAAGCCGGTGTGGACCTATGGAATCCAGCTGTGGGGCTGCACAAAAATACAAATGTAAAAGTAATTCAAACTTTCCAGAATAAAGTCCTGAAAAACATAACAACTTTAAATGTATATTGCGTCTATTGCCTAGTTTTTATTTAAATTTTTTTAAAAAATAACAACTTTTATGTCAAATTTTTTTTTTTAATTTATTTTTTTGATCAACGTGAAAAACTGCATAAATTGTCTTAATTTTAAAAATCTGTTGAAATTTGGAATTTTTATGAAATTGGCCAGAGTTCGTTTTCGTTTTTTCGATGTAATTTCTTAAGTTTAAAATCCAAGTTTCAACGCTGATTGGTTAGATAAAGAAAAATACTTTTAGTAATTCGTTGTTATCACGTTAGCGAGACAGCTGCGCGTCGAGATCATTATGATAACTGTACAATCACCTTGAAATTTGGTAATGTTAATAATGTGCTTTTATATATAAATACCTAATGTTTATAAAGCACACAACGGGATATGTCCGTTGTACGTTACAATATTCTCTGTATATAGTGATAAGTTTTCTTACTTAACAAGCTAAGGTGTAATTAGTAAAAGATAGAACAAGCTAAAACATTACAATTTGATTTCTTTAGTGTTTCCAGAACTGTAGAGTTCGTGAAAACTGCATGTGGTTACTGCTGCAAGATATTTTTTTCATTTAAGATCATACCAGTGAAAAAAATTGTAGTTTGGAGCAGAAAATAAACAATAATTCAATAAAATTTTCATTGGAAAATGAGCAATTGGAAGCTTTATTATGGAAAAGAACCAAAACAAAAATCATGAAGCTAGTTTCGATTATGACTTGTGTATAAATGAAAATGGTTCAAAAATTAATATGAATGAGTATATTTGAGCTCTTTAGTATTCATAATTTTGGTCTCACTATTTAAACTAGAAATATAAATTTATTATTGCAATACCTTGAACAAGTTAGGCTATTGTAAGCTACTATTACAAAACCAGTATAAGAATTTCGAAAGCAACATTGAAAAAAATGTATTCAAAATATTTTATGAAAACCAACATATGCATCCTTTTTTCATTTTCAATAATATTTGAATATATAAAATGACTTAATATACACAATTTCAGACTGATTGATTTTTAATTTTGTTAATCGGTTTTGATTTTAATTTTTACTTGTATGGAAAATTATTTTTACATATTTTTAAAATTAATGTTGTTATTTTTAGAAAATTCGCTTCCCACGCATCAAAAACACAACTATATACGAAGATTAATTTAGTTTTATAAGAATGTCGACTTTTCACTTATCACTTCAAATATTAAAACAAAAATAAAACACTGTTTTTTGGCGCAAATTGATTTATAAAACTGAGTAATACAGTTTACATAAAGTTTTTCAAATGCCGTTAATATTTCGGGTATTATCCAGTTTTTGGTTGAAGAGTGACGGGTATTTATTAAGTTAATCAAGTCTGACGAGCTAAGTTTAGCTTTACGAGACAGGTTTAAGCTTTTCTTAAAATATTCGTAAAATGAAGTGATAGAGTTTTCAATTATATCCTGTATTTTGCATTATGCAGATTAAGGGGCGTATAAAACACCGTTTTAACTCTTTTAATAAATTGTATAATTAATACCAACTTAATCAAAATATTGATGTCACATTAACACACAGATGAACATTTCATTAAATTAGTAATTCAAATTTATAAATGTATTTTCTACACATACGTAATACCTAATAAGTTGTATACCCTATATTTAAGCTAATCCTTAAGGTTTGTGGTTTGATTTAAAACTGTTTACCATTTTTTGCAAGTATACATATCTCCGTTATCACTTTTTGTTATGAAATTACGATGTATTTACAGGTTCTAGTTATAAAATAGAACCTTTTAAAAGTATTTGTTTTTTAATTTTAAGGCGAAAAGCACATTGAGGCTATTATCGCCTAAATATAAGTGTGAGTGTAAAGTGTTAAAGTCGTAAGTGTAGTGTTATAAGTGTGTGTGTTAAGACTCGGGTACCACGAGGAACGTCTAAAACCTCTCAATAGTGCATCTAGTCTGCACTCCCTGTAGGGCTAAACAGATAGACCGATATATTACGGGGATCAATGACCCCTGGTTTAGAAACTAGTCTCATTATGTTTGGGTAGTCCTTATCACATTTAACTGATGCCTTCCTTTGCTTGTTGCAGACAAGAGTTCTGTAATCATAGATTATATAATCTGCAGTTTCTATTTTTCCCTTATGGCCTAAGTAAGGTTTTCTCGCGCTATTAATGTTTATTCTATTTACATAAATCCTTCAATTTCAAAACCCCGTATCGAGTGCGATGGTTCTTCTGGTTTGCTTCTCTACACAGAATCCCCACTCTCTCTTTAAGCCCACCTAGGGGAACCTCGTTCCTCGCTGACAGCTCTCTATTCTTGAAGAACGTTTTCCCGTTAGTCCTAATGTGTATTATGTTCTTTACAATCAAGCTTTCATCCTTTGGAAGTCTTCTCCTTTTTGCTTTATTACAAGTCTTTGTACCATGACCTCCTCTCTCCTCAGTATATTCTTTTGCTCTCCTGATGGCTGTATGCCGATCTTGAGGTAAGCAGTCGCTTAACTGATTTGTGATGTTCGATCGAGTCTCTCACTTCTTAGGTTAACGCCCCATAATGCTTGTGGGCTCCATGGTTTAGGTGTCCCAGTTTCCTCAACCACCCCAGCTCAAATATTGCACTCTTGACAATCGTTTGTTGTCGGCCTTACTGATTTGAGATGTTCTACCCATCTTTCATTTATTCCATTGGGTACCTCCGCCTAGAGTCCTCACAGTCACGGAAATTCACTGCTTGCTGTTTTCATGGAGTTAGTAAATATTCCCAATTTCCTTCACATCCATGCTGTTTTATTCCTCAGGCCCATTTTTATAAGACCCCTCGAAGATGTTTTGGATTTTGCTCAGTAAATATTATATCTTTTAATATCTTTATTTTGAAGCAATTATTATTAAGTCTGTTTAAATTATGAGTTACAAATGTAATATTAAAACAACGTATGATTTATGTAATGAAAAAATTAATATCTTATAGACATACTCTATTTGGTTTTGTGATTTTATTTCCGCAATTAAATAATTTGAGAATAAGTTAATTAATAGTTTTTGACTCGGACACTTACTATTTCCGAAAGACTACAGTCTGAAAATATGAAGTCGATGTAATTAAGAAATATTAAAGCAAAGAGTGTTTATCGCCACTTGCTGTGAAGCCGTTTACATTATAATAAAGCCGAGACAATGTTTTAGAAACAAGCCTGCCTAAGATGTATTCCCATTAAAGGATCTAACTCAATGTGGAGTGGGTCCTGTTTGTACATTCTAAACCCACGCAAGCAACCGAGTGTGAAGAGTTGATAGCACAAATCTCACGCTACATAAACTTAAGTAAAAGGCAACAATAAGCGCACTTCTTAGTTCGTGCTGTGTGTGTGTTTCTGCAAACTGAGTAACTATCGGACGGGTAACCTGGACATTTTAATTTATATCTGGAAAAATATTAAACTACATGTTTGGGGAATTTTCTTTGAACAAATATTTATAAGAGCTGCTCACCATGGAAGGAGCCTCAGACCGGAAAAATGTGATATCGTTATGATCTTTAGATACTTTTTGGAGATAGTTAAAAACTGCATACGTTTAATAATATTTTGTTAGTTTTAAATTGTTAACAAAGTGTTGAAAATATATTTATCACCTGACATTCCTGAAATGTGTAACGTCTATTTTTAAATACTGGTACTCGAAAGACGTCTGCAAAATAATATTAATAATAATAATATTATTATTATTATTAATATTCTTTCACAGATAATGAAAGAATTAAAATATCTTGGGGAATGGATCAGCTGGAATGCTCTAGAGAAAAAAGCTATGGAATCTAGGAGAAATAAAGTTGAATTAGCCTTCCAACTTACCAAGGACACATACAACAAGAAGTTTCTCTCCTGGAATACAAAGTTCCTCTCCTGTAATTAAACCAGAAGCCTTATATGCAGCTGAAACTATCTCTCACAACCCAGAGCCCACTTGAAAGGCTGGAGATCAAAGAAAGAAAGATATTACGAAAAATCTTAGGCCCAAAATTCCGTAACAACCAATTACTGCACATCAGTAATGAAACTCTTTACCAAAAAACTGAAACACTATCAGACACAATAAGAAAAAGGAAAATTGATTTTTATGGGCACATCCTCCGAATGGACAAAAATAGACTAACCAAAAAAATATTTGACTACTTTTGCAGTAGAAGAGCCAAACCACTTTGGTTTAGAGAAACGGAGAAAGACATAACAGAACTGCATATCAGTGACACTAAGCTCATGGACAGAACAGCCAAAACAATAACCAAGGACAAGAAGCAACGGTTCCAAGGCAAAGTCAAATCCAAGCGAACGATCCAAATCTCTGACGAAGAAAGAAAAGCAAGATCATAACGAATGAAGCAATACTGGGCTACGAGGAAGGCACAGAGCATTGAGAAGTGATTGATTTGGTGTACCCCAAAGTTGGGTGAAACAAATAAAGAAAAGAATAATTATTAATAATAATAAAATAATAATAATAATAATTAAGCAACTATTCCAAGGCAAAGTCAAATCCAAGCGAACGATCCAAATCTCTGACGAAGAAAGAAAAGCAAGATCACAACGAATGAAGCAATACTGGGCTTCGAGGAAGGCACAGAACATTAAAAAGTGATTGATTTAGTGTACCCCAAAGTTAGGTGAAACAAATTAAGAATAATATTAATAATATTAATATTAATAGTAATAATAATAATAATAATAATAATAATCTTAGCACACTCTTGTCTTGCTGACGAAACTGTTTATTTTAATTTCTTTAAATTTGATTTCACTATCATAACCAGAAATAAAGTAAAAATGTATTATAATTTCAAACTTTCATACACATTATATTAAAAATACTAAAAGAAACTCTGACAGCCTTCTTATTAATTTCTTAATTTAAACGGATTAAAATGCTAAATTATGAAGTTTTTAACGCTAATTACGATGGTGAAATCATATTTCCAAAAACGTTTGGGTAACACATTTATTGAAAGAAAACAAAATTACCACGATGTTTAAACTGTTAAGCTAATTTTGCTAGATAACGAAGATAATACTGTTACTATTGCTAAAATCAGCTGTTACTAAAGTCACCTATTACTAACATTAATTTTTTTGCCAAGTTTGAATTAATCGGGCCAAAATTGATAATATGAGAGAGGTAAAACACACACACACACACACACACACACACACACACACACACACACAAATATATATAAATTTTAACGACTACTCAAAAACAAACTTATATAGGTGTAATAATCGGAACTCATTTAAAAATCTCCGGTTGGGGTTATACTATGATGGCAACTCCAGTAGCTCAATTTTCAATGTCAATTTTCTATAAAAAATCGAAATATTAAAAGAAATAACAGAATGTAAAGTAATTAGCAGTGAATGTTTAACATTTTTTAAAAACAACATATTTCTTTTTTATATTCTTCTTCTTTTCTGCTAGGATTATTGTCACTATATTCAGTATAATGATCTGCCTCCCCTAGCTTCGTCAATTCTACTTTCGTTGACGCGTTTAAGAGAACCTCCATCTTCAAGAACTATATCTATACTCCTGATAGATACTGATATGAGTATAGATATAGTTTTTGAAGATGGAGGTTCTCCGAAACGCGTCAACGAAGGTAGAATTGACGAAGCTAAGGGAGGCAGATCATTATACTGAACATAATGACAACATATTTGTTATAGCCTGATTGTTGTAATTGTTATATTTGATTCTTTTTAATTGAAATTCAAAATTTATGAACTTAAATATAAAACTTTAATATTTAACAATAATAATAATAAATTGTGCAAAAATAAATAAGTGTCAAACGAAAAAAATGTTGAAAATTAATTTTGGTTCATAAATTTCTAACTTGGTCTATCGTAGTAGATGGCTTTGTAATCTCATTATTAACGTATTTATTACAAACATTTTTAGATAGATCAAAAATACCCAATTTGTCAGAACACAATATGTTACCAACTTAAGTAAAATTATTTATTAAAAGAAGACGACTTTTTGCACCTCAGCAACCTGATCAGGAGTTTAACCACCTTACACAAGATTCTGGAGCTCGTTATGGGAACTGAAGTCGGTGCCCATTTTTTATATTTTTTTCAAAAAAAACAGTTTAAAAAAAAAATCCGATATGGCAAAATGAGGGTAATTGAGGTATTGGTCATGTTTAATAGCATATAACTCCAAAATTTGATTTAAATTGTTTCTTCCGTTTACACGTGGGTGTGGAATGACTAAAACACAAAAAGGGCCACTTAAACCCTCCCCCAAAACGCTAAAAAGAATTGTTTTTAATTTATTTGTGAAAATAACATGTCTCCAAACATGAGTGAGTTATTTTAAGCCAAAATATCCATATTTTTTTTTATCGCACAACCTTAAGGTGAAGTGATAGGGGTACACAAAAAGCTTTCAAAGTGACTGTCGGGGGCCATAGAGCCACTGTTAATTCCAAAGAAGAAAAAAAATTATTGAACAGAAATTTAAGAACAAAATTCACAAATTTTAAGAAAATTTAAAGTGTCATATTATAAAATGTACTTTTTGTATTTATCGCAATAATGTAAGAATATAACGTACACATTCAATATTTTATGCAATTCGATTGCGCCAATTTTATTTTTATTATAAAACACAATTTTGATTTTAAGTTGATTTTTTTAAATAGCTGGGCAATTACAATAAATCACATTACTCATCTTGTAACCTAATATATGCAAGATGTATTGTTTGCACGCTGTGAAGGAAACTAGTACCTGTGATTAAATAATGTTTCCGTATCTATTTACCGATTTTTGGTAATTTTTTAAGGCATCTTATGGCTGAATAATGTGATAGTGTAACATTCAATTTTATTTCTTTAGTAATTTACTAAAATATTTTTTTTATAAAACCAAGTTAATTGAACTCTGGAGTTCAAACAATAATTGAATTCTGATTAAGAATTCTGACTCAACGTTTTTACGCTACAGCTGTACAGAGTAACGTTTGAACAAAAACTTGCAATTTTAGCTTTCACCTACAAACCGTAAATATATACTGTATGCCTACAAAGTATGTTACTGTATAATGCACTAACATTATGTCATATTTATTCTGTCTTTATTGTTGAAGACGCTCGTAACTTTAGGTTATTTCTTTAAAAATATTATAGGCCTATTTCAGATTAAAGAAAGTTTACGCCAAAAAGGAAAACGTAAATATATTTCTTATGGGTATAAAAGAGAATTTATTGGGACACTTTTATAAGGAAAAGTTTAGCAAAATACATTTAGCATAGTCGGCCCGGAGCAGTGTATATATACGTGTGTTACTTTTATAGGAGCAAAACGCTCGCCAACTCTGTTTCAACCTTCAGAGATATTTTAATGATAGATGGATTCTCTAGTGTTCATATTGTGCAGAGAATTTCAAACGAAAACCAACAGTTACATTAAAAAAATGTATTTTACTATTATTCACTTTGTTAATTAATTTTAAACAAATTTTAATTTCTCATCAAACGTAAGAACGTGTAATACATAACTATGTGTCACTCTTGCCCAATTTTCTATCTCACAATAAATGTTTCCTATTTGCGGCCACTAAGCAAGCCGGAGTATTTCATTATTGCAGTTTTATTGCATTCTTCAATTACAGAAATTCATAAATCCTGAAATTAACAATGGAAAAAAAAGGATTTACAGTAATCCTCTGTTTAGAGGAAAATATTTTATATGTTTTTTGTTTAAAAATTCAGTTAATAAAAACTTCTAGTGTTTAATTTTTTAATTAATTTAAGCTTCAATATGGATAAAACTTGAATCTTAAAACGAAATATTGTTTTCAAAAGAAATAAAATATTAATGTTTTTGATGGTGTAAATTACGATATATTTACATTGATGCTATTCATGTTTTTGAAATATAAACTATGTTTTCCATAAAAATATTGTTTATTTTGCTTGGAAAACTCGTTCGAATTATTAGAGCACGACATGTATTTCATGTTTTTAACGATATACGTTCTTATGGCGTATAAGCCTAAAAAAATTGAAAGCATTTTCTATTAAACATTTGCCGTCATTTTCATTGGTTAAAAATTGATGTGAGAGCAATGTATCGTAACCAACACTTAGGACGGGTGGCCACCAAATGCGGAGCAGATTTTCTCTGAGCGGAGAGGACTTCGCCTTCAAAAATTAACATATTGTTTTTAATGTAAGTGTGGCCACTGAAAGCATTACTGAGCGGAGCGGAATCATGCATCGTCGCTGGGCTCCGCTCCGCTCAGCTTCGACTCTGTCCTAGTTCGGTTACAAGGTGACTGCTTCCCCCACCACGTTGACCACGCCTCCAAAATTATTATATCTCGCTACCAAGGTTATGGTTTTAATACATATTAGTTCTTAGATGCCGTTAAAGTAGGCCTAAATAGTTACATTTAAAAGAATCAAACGCGTTCTTAAAACTGACTGAAACGCTTCTAGTTACCGTTCAAATTCATTCCGCTCCACTCTGCTACGCCGCCCAGCCTAAAACGTGAATAAAATACGTAATATTTAATTTGAAAGTCAATCAGCTGATTGGTAGAACATTAGCCTACAGTTTGGTATCGTTCTTTCAATAAATAAACCAAGTACATTAACAAAATATAAGAAATAAAGTTATAAGAATTTGTCAGTAAATATTATGCAATCGAAAACTCATTTAATGTAATTGTTAATGTGGATACTTTTTTAATTTACACAGTTATCTACACGATGTATGTTTTCATATTTATTTTTTGATTCACTGACTTGGGTTCTAGATACTAAAGAATTGTTTTTTTTTTTAATACTCATAACCAAATTTTACAAGATCGACTAATGGTTTACATCTACAACAAAATCACATTTGTAGAATAGATGTTACATTAATAACTTCCTTCACATCAGTGGAGCAGTTCATGAGGTTTAGTCCTCTTGAGGCGGCGAACGTTGCCGGCCGCTTCACGTACTGCCTCCATTTCACAATTTTCATGCGTAATAAGCCGTAGATTATGACTAGTTACACATTTTTTAACTTCCTCTGTGACAAGCATGATGTTTAAGTCCCGATGTAAATCATTGTTACGAATACCATGGGGCATTGGCTATTCCTCGCAAATACTTTGTTTTGGAAATTTTGGATTATTTTTATATTCAACGGTTTTGTACAACCCCACAATTGCAAGGCATATGTACTAAAGAAAATGAGAAGAAATAATTAGTTCATTAAGTAACTATCACAATTTGTGAGAATAATTTTAACTTACTGTAAATTTCCAAATATTTAAAATTACACACACACACACACACACACACACACACACACACACACACACACACACACACACACACACACACACACACACAAACCGTACGACTGGGCAAATATTTTAGTATAGATAATGTTACCGAAAATTATGATTTAATTTTTATTCCTGAAATATCAAATTGAAAATATAAGCTTTATTTTAAATGTAAGTAAGTTATTAAAATATAAAATTATGAGTTAAATATATGTATTATTTATGTAATCGTTTACTCTTTAATAAACATTGTTTCAATAATTTACCAACTATAACGTTAAAAAAAATATTTACCATAATAAAATGGTTTTCATTTTAAAATTTGAAAATACAACTGCAAACATAGTTACGTAGTTTGTTTATTTCGATATAAACACTGACATGTTTTACAGAATATGAATGTATAGCCTGTATTATGTTTTCTCCTTGTTTAAACTTTGCAAATTGCATTTAACTTTTTTCACTTAAGTGAATCACTTACAGATACTTTTTGTATTGTTGTTTACAGACAAACAAAAGAAAGGGAACTTTGTTTCTAATGTAAAACGTTTCCGAGTGTTACGTCGGCATGACAGCGCCTCTCGAGAAACAGATGACATTTAAAAGTTGACAAGTCGTAGCGTTGGCTTACCTTGGGACGTTCTCTCGAGATAAACTTTGACTTACTCGAAACTTTTACTTGTCACTTGCTAATGAGAAAATGTCTTAGGAAACTGTTTTAAATGAAACAAATTTAATTTCAACCCTTGAGTTAATACTTCTCACATAGTACGAGTAATTAATTGCCGCTTAGAAAGACGAACGTGTTTGACTTATACATAAATCATTTAAAATTTTTAGAGTAATCATCTATATTTCATCTGACAATGTTATTGTTTTGTTCAGTACATGCATTTGCCTTTTTTAGGTTGAAACATTTTATATTTGCTTATTTTTTAGTAACCACAAATGTAAAATGTACATTTGTTAGTAAACATTGTTATAACATTTATATTTGTTAGAACCTATATAACGAACGTAAATTGTTTGCAGCTAGGAAAGGCATGTGTGTACTCAATAAAATAGTTCAGTTCAGTTTGAAGCGTGCAACATTAGGAAGTTTGTTTGATGCCATTAATAAATTAACGAAAGTTTTTCCATTATATAAGTTTTCCATTGTTCTATTATTCTCAAAAGTACACATAGTTCTACTTATAGCCGATAAAGTAATTGCGTAGGAAAGTAAGCACAGTTGCTCCCAGAGACCGCCACCATACGGTCTTCAATTAAACATAGATAGCACGAAATGGCACTGATGCAGAAGACCATTATATGTTCCAATCTCCTTCAACGAGTTCTGAGCATAGATAAAACTATAAGTAGGTAACCGGCGACGAAATCATACCGTTATTTAAGCTAATAGAATCCTAGAAATTTCTTTACCACACTGCCCACATTTTGACGGAAGCATGAATTCTAAAGGAGATAATATTAGTGTCCAGTGTCAAAAACGACAATTTAATCTCTTGTTACATAAAGTGATTTTAAATTTAATTTACTTTGAATCTTTTTCCTGTTGCAAGAACATTTTTATTAAACCCAAACGACAAGGATGTTCAGTGCTTTGTTACATTTAATAACTGTTTAATCGTTGGCAAGATGGCCGCCATTGGACGAACAGCTGATCATTTTAACGTTATTTGAACAATCGTTTTGAAGGTTATTTGCTTTGTTTACATTCGTTTTTTATCGTTTCTAGTAGTAGTCCTATTGTTGCTATTCTTGTATTTTTCAAATAAAATAATCAAAAACTATACAAAAAATAAAGTATCTGTTTTGTACAAAAACCTAATGTTATTTAAAAAAAGTCTTACCACAAAACTATAAAACAATACGCATTTTTATAGATTTAAAACACAACCTGTAAAAATATCACGCATTGTTTAAAGGTCAATTACTTGAACAAGCGTTTAACAGCCCATTAAATGTTAACGAAAGTTCTACATTCAAACATATATTAAAGCTATAACGCTCTGTTATTTAAAGATTGATTTCTTTAACAGATGTTTCTGCAACCCTATTTTATGTTAAAAGTATTTAAAATGATTTTAAATAAAATGTTTTTTTAAATAATTTAATGAACTTTCTTGCAACCGGGCATGAATCTTTTTAAAAGTCAAGGTATTCAAGTTAAATAATGGCATATAGAAACTAATCCAAAATGTCGGAGTAGCGATATAGTACATAAAGGCAAATGAACTAAAATGTCAGTTCATTCTAACGTCAACCAGTACTAGTTCTAAATTCACCTTCACCGTTTGGCACAGTTACCACTCACCGATTTTCACACCTCTTCAAATGCTTGTTTTTGTTAAGTACTGTTAACGCTTTTAATGAAATTCTAATCTTAAAAATTCAAAGATCACTTACCGATGCAATGTGGTTTGACAAGTTTAGCAAAAATAATTATTCTTGTTAAAATATTTAAATAGTATATTTTTTTAATTGTCTTGACATAACAAATATTTTCTTAAAACAATAACATAAATTGAGATTTGTGACATTCTTTTTCCGTTTGTAATCCCCCAATGAATAGAGTCTTAATTAAATTAACTTTTTTTATTTGACGTCAGAATATATATTACTTTGCATACTAATAACAGAACTGTGCCAGCTAATTTAAAATGTTTTCTTATACTGTACATTACCACAGTTGTACGTTTTAAAAGTTAAAATATATCGCGAAGTATTTTTTCTGACATTTCGTATTGTACATTTTTGTATAAACCTTTCATTCTGGCTTTAAAGTCGGCTGATTTTCTTGCTCTCAAATTTATTAAAGGCCAGTCGGAATAACGCCACCAGGTACGACGTTTTTTACAAGCTAGAAAAAAAATTGTAACTTTTCCAAGTTATTTTAAAAAGAGGAATGTAACCATATAGAACAAGAAAACAGAGATCAAAATTCGTTTTGATAAAAAACAAAACAAATCACTTTCGAATTTTGTTCTCTGCTTATTATAAACATAACAAATATCTTTGAATGTCTTTAAAATTTTATTAATATAAGACTACAAAAAATGTGTATAATCTTCAAACACCATTTATTCACAAGGAAATCAATTAAAACTGGTGAAAGATAATACGATGGCGCTAAATTGAAAAGTTTATTGTAGTATATAAATCTAGTGTTTACTGAAGCAATAAATACTGAAACCGCATTAGCAAAGAATGATTTCGACCTTGCATAAAAGCGTTATAAAGAGTACAGTGAAAAATGCATTTGTTGTTTGTTTATTGCGAACGTCAGGTATATCAAAACGTATAAATCAATATGTCTTGAAAAAATAAAAATGAACGATGCTAATGAGTTTTTTAATGAGTCCAATAACTTAGTCCGATACTTTTAAGAAGGGAGAAATTTAATATCGGAGTTAATGAGTTTTTGTGTTACTTTATGAAGTCATCTTTAATAAGTTATCTAAAATTTTAATACATTTTCTTAAGAAATCCGATGTCATTTAGAAAGACTAACAACTTTTTTAAGTACATTTTCCATCAGTGTTTGTATTAAAATTAAGTCTTGTTTTTTAAAAGTTGTAGTAATAAGTCTGTGAAATTAGTTCGTGTTTTGATTATTAAGTGGGGGGGAATGGATAAACTGACGAGATTTTTATAAAACAAAATATACGTTGCCAACAGTTATGTGACGAAAATTTCGAAAAGTGATTAAACAATGAAAAATAAGCAATGAACAAAGTTAATGATTAAGGTATTTGGGAAGGAAACTTTTAAATAATTTTAAAAAATCTATTCTGTTTTGGTTTTATTCTAAAAACAATTTAGACACTAAATAAGATAGAATTATGTCAGATTTAATAAATCAAACATTTTAGCTAACTTAACATGAAAATCAACATTATTTATAGTGACTAATATCGGTATCATAAATTTAAGCTTTAGAAATGTGTTGTTCACTTGTAAGACAGTATAGTAGAAGGCGAGAAGAAAAAATTACTAAAATATTTCTGCCACGTAAAATGAAAAAGAAAAGATGCAAAGAATATGAAAAAGATGCAAAGAAAAAGATGCAAGTTGAAATATGAATTCAACTTGGCTGTAAAAAAATCTAGTGTTTTTTTTTTGTGTTTAACATCCGACTATAGTGCACACTTGGGCTAATGCAGACGATGGGATGATTTATAGCTTATGAAATTTCCAAGCCCTGGCCGGGAATCGAACCCGGGTCTTAGGGGTGAAAGACTAGTACGCTATCAACTAGGCCACCGAGGCGGCTATTAAAATCTAGTGAAGTTTTTATCAAACTGAAAGAATCAGAGCAAGAAAGACAGATCTGAATAATAAATGCAGCAAAAAAAGAAAAGATTCTGAACCTGAAACTGTGAGAATAATGAAGATTTTATATCAGACTGTGAAAAAGAGTACTTAAAGTGTGAAAAATGTAACAGTAAATAAACTTAACAAGTTTGATGTAAGTATCATTATTGTTTATGAATTATAATTAGATAGGTTGGTTGTGTGTTTGGGGTTGTATTTTAATCTGACGAGGTCAGGATCTCAATAATACTGCTTTCATTCTATAAATCTTTTTAAATCCGTGCTAGTAAGAGCCGTGATAATGAATGCCAAATCATATTTTGTAACATTTATACAAATTGTGGTCTAAGCTTCTGGCACACACTAAATCTGTACAATTTGGAATAAAGTAGGAACAGAATTAAATGCAAACACAAGACGACTAGAACAAGCACACACCTATTCATCCAATCCCGCATATCTCTCTTCACACACACATACGCATACAGACTCTCATTCAAATCTACAGATCTCTATACTCCCAAACAAACCACACCTCTCTTCATCCACAAAACACGCTAACATACACACATCCAACACAAACCGAAACATTCACAACTTTTAACCTCCCTCCCCTTAACACATTCAAACAAGCCACCATACATAATAATATGTATTGAATGGAGGCATATTATATTTAATAAAAATCATCTATGTGTAACTTTGAAAGAGCTCCTTTTTTATATATTTTCTAATTTATTTTTTATATAAATTAGGGTTTTTCTTAGTTTAAATCTATGCTCAGATACACAAAAACATACAGAAACAAACTCACAATCACAAAACCACGGGAACAGATCGGTATGTATGTATATATATATATTCAATGTATGAATATATATATATATTCAAAAATTCCAAAAACTAATTATATTATGCTTACAATATTGCGTATAGTAGAAAACTACACAAAACTTAAAAGAAGTTTTCTTAAAATGCGGCAACAATTGAGCCGTTTTGTGAGAGCCAATGAATAGAAACGATTTAATTAAATATATAATTATAATAGCACGGTAGGCTATACAAATACAGTGAAATAACGAAACACATTTACTTAATTGAGAGCAGTATGTGTTGTGACCTGATTTAAATAATATTAAGTTATAATGACGTCCTTCAACTTTTTGTTCCGCTTTTTTAATTGCATACAACACCTATGCATAGTAGTGTGCATAAATTAAAGGTATTTAGTTTTTTCTTTCGGACAAGTTTCTTATTAAATGTAAAGCAATTTTGTGCACGAATATGTGTCAAGAGGCCTTCGTTATATGTCTATGTTACTCGATTAATTAATGGCACCTATTTATTGGAATTTCAGAAGTAGCTGATCGGTTTTCATTAGGATCTTGTTACTAGGTTTTTGTTTACTATAAAAATTGTATAGAAATTATGATAACAACTTGGACGTCTGTGCACACGTTGGAATTTGAAAATATTGACCGATTTCGATAGTGGGATATAATTTGTTTATATTTCGGGTGAATTGTTTTAAAGAAATTTTAAGAATAATTAAAGTCGGATTGTTTTATTTATTAAATCTATCTAATTTTATTGATTATTTTGTTTACTAAATGTAAAAAAAACCTCTAAGCTTTTTTGTAAAAAAAACTCAAAATTCAAGAGCAAAATTTACCTACAAAAAAGACAAAACGAATTTATAAAAAAGTTATTTTGTAATAAAATTAGTGAAATATGTGACTGAATAGAAAATAAAAAAATCAGTAAAAACCAACTGTTTTTTTATTTTATACTCAAACAATATACATCTCTTACTTAAAGTTTAAACACCAGAGACCTATCAGATGGCTAGTATGGTATACAGATGGCATCAAGGCACTGGTGGTACACTGCTTAAGCCCAAGGGTAAAGAATGTTGTTAGTGTATGCAACAGCATTTCAGGCTGAAGTAATGTCCATTACGACTGCGTTCGGGAGAATTAGAAACAGGCCTCCAAGAAGAATCACATTTATATTTATACCGATAGTGAAGCAGCAATCAAAGCATTTGCGGGTGCTTTAATTCGGTCCAAGCTTGTCTGAGAGAACTGGGAGAACGTCAATACCCGTCTCTGGAAAACCGGTTTACTCTTTACTGGGCAGTAGAGCTTAATGGAGTTAAGGATAATGAGGAGGCAGAGCGACTGAGTTTGTCAGACCCAAACAGGCTTAAGGGAATATCTCTGTTGTTGGTTGGGTTTGCTATCAATAGGTGGATTAGCAAGCAAGATTGAATAATCTTCATGGGAATTCTTATAGCAAGCGTCTCTTAAATGTTTCCTCATGGAGGAATAGAGGGGTAGCAGAAATATTGGGTAGAGCACAACTCAGGAAAAGCACGGGTCTCATTACTAGGCACTGTGGTCTGATGGTGCACATATCAGGATAGGTATGTATCACTGAGAAACCGTGTTTAGGTTATATAGTTAAGAGGACGAAACTGCAGGACAATCACACACACGTACATGATTGTGAGGTTCTTGTAGCAGGAGATTAACGGGTTTTGGTTTTCACGATCGTTATAACCTCCATCACGACGATCTAGTCAGTGGATTTTTAGAACTTCCTAAAAACACTAGTCAGCTGAACTAGTACGTCAGAGATTTAGTTGCACAATTGGTCCGTCGACCACAGTGCTTATGGTTTTATAATCCCTTTTTCTACTTTCTAACTTAATTTAATCTACTTAAAATGTTTGTTACACTGAACTGAGTTTTTGACCAAAATTGAAAAATAAATCCGAGTAAAACGTGTTGGGAATTCATACAAATTTTCCAATTATTTTGCCTATTGCTTTTGCCCAACAGGTTTTTCGGGAAATAATTAAAAGTGAATTCTCTCAGTTTATTTAAATAACATCAATGAAAGTGAGAAAGTTTGTGCAATATAATGGCAGATTATTAAACCCGCGCCGGCTGCTGGTGGGGACCAATTAGTAGCGGATGTTTGAACGTATATCGTGTTTCTGTATCAGGTTCCCAATTATTCACATAATCAGTTCTGTGTTGTACGGTAAATAATAGTTGAAACGAATTGGATGAAGTAAAATTAATTAAAACTGCTAATTAATATCGTTTTAATTTTAACTGAAACGTGAACAAGCGCTCATGTTGTACACAGACCTACTGTTGCAATACACTATCTATTTTGGTCTATTGATAATGTGTATTCATTAAAAGGGTTTTTCATTAATTATAATATTAATTATTTATAACAAATTGTTTAAATTGTATTACCAAAACCTTATAAACCTTTACTGTAAATTTATAACTATTTTTTTAGATTTGTTTTAAATTGTAACTTATCAAAGATAGAATTATTTTTCAGGTAATAATTATAATATTTGTGTTGTCTTTTAATTTAACATAAACTATCATTACTTTATTTTTAAAGTAAAACAAATAAATCCAATGCGAGTTTACATTAATTAAAGCAATGTTTTATTAAACATTTAGGTCTTAATGTCTATCATTAAAGTAGCTAAGTACTTCATAGAGGGACTGGTGTTGTTTCTGAATTATAAAACATCCGAAGCACCCAAGTGTGAAGAGTTGATAGTACAAATCACACGCTACATAAACTTTACATCTCTTTAAGAAAAACCAACAATATCGTTCTGCGGTTGTTAATGTCAAGGAGGCAGTTACAGCGGACTGAATTACAAAATTGTGTAAATAACCCTATTAAACCAACTCTGTGTTATGAGGAGTTCAAACACGAAACTTATAAAACATAATTTTACATTCTTAAGTTGCGAAGTAGTATTTATAGTTTGATGATTGTGAAAAAAAAATTGAGACTTAACTGGATCTATATGTTTATAAGTCGGCTAAATCTAAAAACGTTTTCTAATTTGATGTCTGTGTGTCTGCTCGTGTTGTGTGTATGAGCGCAAGCAACCCAGAGTTTCAAAAATTTCGGTGCAATGTTTCCACACTTGTACAACAAATTGATTTTGTAATAACTTGAATAAGTTTTTTACATCCCAAAATTCAAACCAGCTATTCAAAATTGCCTCAATTCAATTTTTTTTAATCAGGACCAAACGTTTGTATTTTTCAGACTGATTTTACAATCATATTCAAAAATAAAATGTGTATAGCATTTGAATTTTCAATGTTATTTATCTATTATATTAGCAGATACAGGACCTGTCAAAGTATCATTAACAGTAGCAGTAACAATAAAAGAAGTATGATCTGTTGTGTAGAAAGATTAGCAAACAAAGTAACAGTAGCACTTATCGCAGTAGCAGTTTAAGTACCAGAGAATTAACAGCAGCAGCAGTTAAAAAAAAAAATATTACCTGTTACATTATTAGCGAGATTAGCTATCGAAAATAGATTAAAGGTAGCAACTTGTCTCAGTTGAGTTACATAACTTTCAAAGTTTTACTAGCAGTAGAAGTAACAATAAGAACAGTATTATTTGTTACAGTATTAGCAAGACTAGCTCTAGATAAAAAAGTAACAATAGCACCTGTCACAGTAGCAGTTTAAGTACCAGAGAATTAACAACAGCAGCAGTAAAAATAAAAAGTATTATCTGTTACATTACTAGCGATATTAGCTATCGATAATCGATTAACGGTAGTAACTTGTCTTAGTTCCAGTTAAAGTAGCTGTCAAAGGTTTACTAGCAGTAGAAGTAACAATAAGAACAGTATTATCTGTTGCAGTATTAGCAAGATTAGCTCTCGATAAAAAAGAAACAATAGCACCTGTCACAGTAGCAGTTTAAGTACCAGAGTTTTAACAGCAGCAGCAGTAAAAATAAAAAGTATTATCTGTTACATTACTAGCGATATTAGCTATCGATAATCGATTAACGGTAGTAACTTGTCTTAGTTCCAGTTAAAGTAGCTGTCAAAGGTTTACTAGCAGTAGAAGTAACAATAAGAACAGTATTATCTGTTGGAGTATTAACAAAATTAGCTGTCGATAACAAAGTAACAATAGCACCTGTCACAGTGGCAGTTTAAGTATCTGTCAAATGTTTACTAGCAGTAGCAGTAACAATAAGAACTGTATTATCTGTTACAGTATTAGCAAAATTAGTTCTCGATAATATAGTAACAATATCATCTGTCACAGTGGTAGTTTAAGTACTTGTCAAAGTTTTAACAGCAGTAGCAGTAACAATAAGAACATTATTATCTGTTGCAGCATTAGCAAAATTAGCTCTCGATAAGAAAGTAACAATAGGACCTGTCACAGTAGCAGTTTAAGTACCCGTCAAAGTTTTGACAGCAGCAGCATTAACAATAAAAAAGTATTATCTTGTTACATCAATTATTTAAGAGTATTAGGAAGATTAGCTCTTGATAACAAAGTAACAATAGCACCTGTCACAGTGGCAGTTTAAGTACTTGTCAAAAGTTTACTAGCAGTAGCAGTAACAATAAGAGCAGTATTATCAGTTGCAGTATTAGCAAAATTAACTCTCGATAATAAAGCAACAGTATCACCTGTCACAGTGGAATTTTAAGTACCTGTCAAAGGTTTACTAGCAGTAGCAGTAACAATAAGAACAGTATTATCTGTTACAGTATTAGCAAGATTATCTCTCGATAACAAAGTAACAATAGCACCTGTCACAATGGCAGTTTAAGTACCTGTCAAAGGTTTACTAGCAGTAGCAGTAACAATAAGAACATTATTATCTGTTGCAGCATTAGCAAAATTAGCTCTCGATAATAAAGTAACAATAGCACCTGTCACAGTGGCAGTTTAAGTACTTGTCAAAGGTTTACTAGCAGTAGCAGTAACAATAAGAGCAGTATTATCTGTTGCAGTATTAGCAAAATTAGCTCTCGATAATAAAGTAACAGTATCACCTGTCACAGTGGAATTTTAAGTACCTGTCAAAGGTTTACTAGCAGTAGCAGTAATAACAAGGACAGTATTATCTGTTGCAGTATTAGCAAGATTAGCTATCAATAACAGTTTAACAGTAGTAACTTGTCTCAGTTGCAGTTAAAACAGCTGTCGAAGTAGCAGTAAAAGAAGCAGTAACAACTACTGACTAGCAACGGTATTAGATATGCTAGTTTCCGCAGTTGTTAATTTACCAAGATTTTAAATCTGATTACGATTGTTATGATTTTCAAAATAACACAAGATAAAACATTTTTGTGGAAATTTACTTTCCGTTACTTCGTCAAAACAGCTACGTACCGCGGTTATAACAGTTATCTCATAGTTATGAAATTATAATAAATTTTCATTTCTGGTTATTAAAATGCCCTGTTAAATCGTACTTAATCTCATCTCATACAATGTTATTTTACTTTCTGAACACTTTCTGCTAATTCTTTTAAACCTTACAAATATATACATTTTAGTTTTAAGTTTTAAAAAAGTTTAACTGGAATGCGTTCATACTTTTTTATGTTTTTTATTACTGTATCGAGGAAAAGTTGCAGCCTACTCATTCAATGAAATTGAATTTTAAAAAATAAATGTTCTGTCATTGCTGGAGAAATTTTCGACTAAAAATACAAATAGTAGGGACAAATAAACTAAAATATATACGTATTAAGGTTTGTATTTTTCTGTATTAGTTTTTTTGGGGGGTTTAACGTCCGACTATTGTGCACACTTGGGCTAATGCAGACGATGGGATGATTTCTAGCGTATGAAAATGCCAAGCCCTGGTCGGGAATCGAACCCGAGTCCTCGGGGTGAGAGCCCAGTACGCTATCAACTATGCCACCGAGGCGGCTCTGTATTAGTTTTAGAACATCGGAATAAATTGATTTCTACAATAAAAACATATATAAATGAGGCTATTGTGACTAAAAAGAATCACCTATTTATTTCATACGCTTGATAGACTTTATTTCTTGAACAGTTCAGAAAAGCCTCTCTTTCATCCTAAAGAACAAATCCTTTCAACACCTTCCTAAATTAAAAAAAGGTATTTTATTTTTGACGTCAAACATAATTTTAATTATACTAAAATTTAAGGTATATACGTATAATACTATGCTGTCGCTACGAGTGTTGGAGAGTATTCATTAAATATGTGAATATATTGAATACATACCCGAAGCATAGAGCTGTGAATATTTAGACAAAATAATGTCATTCTTCTCAAGGGCCGTTATTCTCCGCAACAGCCACGAGGTCGCAACGAGGGTTCTTTTTGTTTCAAGTCGACTTTTAATTGAGGCAGGAGAATTAATTGCTCCATGTGCTGTGTGTATTTCACTTTTAATTGCATCAAGGAACGACCATTACTACTTTGTAAGTATAGTTTCAGTGGAAATTCAGTTCGGTATGTTATTTAAACGAATAACAGAATTATAACTTTTCAAAAAATGTAATAAATTAATTTGAAATTTGATCTTGTTTTATTACATTTAAATTACTATATCACTGCAGTAATATTATTATTGTTATTTATTAGCATTGTTATTGTTATTTAGTTTTGTTATTAATATTATAGTTCACTTAATTTTTATTTACTAATACTGTTTCTAAGTAAAGGAAAAATTTATTTTTTAAATAAATAAAAATATACAATTATATAATGAATGAAGATTACTCTCTTTATTTGTTTCACCCAACTTTGGGGTACACTAAATCAATCACTTTTTAATGTTCTGTGCCTTCCTCGTAGCCCAGTATTGGTTCATTCGTTGTGATCTTGCTTTTCTTTCTTCGTCAGAGATTTGGATCGTTCGCTTGGATTTGACTTTGCCTTGGAACCGTTGCTTCTTGTCCTTGGTTATTGTTTTGGCTGTTCTGTCCATGAGCATAGTGTCAGTGATCTGCAGTTCTGTTATGTCTTTCTCCGTTTCTCTAAACCAAAGTTGTTTGGCTCTTCTACTGCGAAATTAGTCAAATATTTTTTTGGTTAGTCTATTTTTGTCCATTCGGAGATGTGCCCATAAAAATCAATTCTCCTTTTTCTTATTGTGTCTGATAGTGTTTCAGTTTTTTGGTAAATAGTTTCATTACTGATGTGGAGTAATTGGTTGTTACGGAATTTGGGGTCTAAGATTTTTCCTAATATCTTTCTTTCTTTGATCTCCAGCCTTTCAAGTGGGCCCTGGGTTGTGAGAGATAATGTTTCAGCTGCATATAAGGCTTCTGGTATAATTACCGTATGATAATGCATTATCTTTGTATTCCAGGAGAGGGACTTCTTGTTGTTCTTGGTAATGTGTTCTTGGTAAGTTCGAAGGCTAATTATACTTTATTTCTCCTAGATTCCATAGCTTTTTTCTCTAGGGCGTTCCAGCTGATCCATTCCCCAAGATATTTGAATTCTTTCACTATCTCAATGTATTGTTCTCCCACTTGAAGCTTTTTTGGTGGTTTTTGTATGTTTGTCAATATTTTAGTCTTTTCAAATGAAACTTTAAGTCCCATTTTTAACGCTTGCTTCTGGAGTTCAAGAGTCTGTTCCTTAGCTTCTTCCAATGTCTCAGCTAGTAAGGCCCTGTCATCAGCAAAAGTCAAACAATTTAACTTATTGCCTTTGTTCTTAGTTCCTAGTCTGATTCCACTATGCGTATTCACGTTCCACTCTCTAATTACTTTTTCTAGAGCACAATTAAATAGCAATGGAGAGAGTCTATCTCCTTGTCGGACTCCTGTCGTAATCTCAAAAGGGGTGGAGAGTTCTCCCATGAATTGAACTTTGGAGAATGTATTAGTTAATGTTTCCCTGATAAGATTTAAGTAAAGGAAAAATTTATTTTTTAAATAAATAAAAATATACAATTATATAATGAATGAAGATTCCATTATTTCTAATTTTTTTTTAAATATTAGGTAATTTTAGAAATAAGAACTTTTTAAGATTACAATTAAATGCTTAGTATTGTTAAACTACTTGAATATACAGTATTTGAAATCAAAATCTTACATTTCTATGGAAATTGTTACGTCTAGAATTCCATTTTACTATTTTAATGGTCTCGTTATCTAAATTAGCAAACATGAATGAACATTATTAAATTTAAGTTGTTGTCAAAGCACTGTGCCCACTGGTGGGGGAGTTGTTAAAGTCTGGCTGACTACTTCCGGCGGCAAGACTTTAACAGTTGGGAGTGCTTGGAACGTATAAGACATCATAAAATATTTTAAAATTTAGTTTCAAATTTGTAACAAAGAAAATGAAACAAAGGGAAAATAAATTTTAATGTATATTATAAAGATGTTTATTATTTTTTATTATTTTATTACAAAATATTAAAATAAGTTAAACGTACGCGTTGGTGCTTAGGCTAATGTTAAAAATACTCATAATATAAAACAAGCCTAAAAACTATAAATAAGGCTAAAGGCTTCTAATATGAACGGAAATAAAACTTTCACAATCAATAGGACAAACAGTCACAATAAAGGTTCAACAGTCGTTGACAAATAAATAGCGTGCCAAAAAGTCAAACGTAAACAAATACCTACTAATAGCACGGCCAATACTGGTTCGAAGGAAAGCCTAATTGGTTAGGGTAAGGACAGGATATCCTTCTCTCTCAATCCTCTATTTTGGGCTCTAATTATCGTACTTCTTTTTCATAAAATTTTAAAATTAGGCTTTTTTAAATTATTCATTTTTACTCGTATCAAAGGTTAAGCAATTGATAACGAAAATTGACTAACATTTCTATAAAGTCGTTCATTTTTTCCGTGTACAAACATCATGCTAATGTTAAAAAAATAATATTTATATGAATTAATAAGTAATAATTTTTACGACTCTTCATATCCATTTCCAAAAATGTAAAAAATGTTTTTAATCACATTGCGTGCCTGTGAATATAAGATAAAACGTGATGAAATTAACCAAAACCCAAACAAATTTGTAACAAATGTAGCTTATCGAAATCATAAAATCTTTTTTAACAGTTTCTAAGTCTATCTCTTCAAAAATATCCCTTAAAAAAAATTGACATATAGTTTCGAGAAAAGTAAAGCTCAAATATAACCTTAATTATTTACTAAAATACTAATGGTCTAGTCCGAACATAGGCAGTTAATGGGAAAAAGAAACGAAACAGTTTTACAGCACTTCCTTAAAAACAATGCTCGAAGTAACTATGACGTGTGTCATAATCATAAAGTCTTCCTTGGTACATGAACAAAAAGGAAAAGAGGTTAGGGCAATTCTTTTATTGAAATTTCTGTCCGTAGTTGAACGTAAAAAGCATGAATTCTGTAAATAAAATAATTCATATAATTCCATTGGTTGGTATTTAATTACTACAATGCATTAATCTTTAATTCAGTAATTATATTTTAAGATTAATATACATATTTCCTCAATAAACACGTTAAAAAACCATGTAGGCCTACTACTTTTCCAATATGAAGTTGTGCTAAAAATACTATAAGTAATATTTAGTAAAGCAATGTCCTTCATCATACTTAGGGCCTACTTTATTTAATTCAACAGGATCTATTTTGTTCAACCTATAAACAAGATAATGCATATTAAAACCGGCTTAGATTGACTGAACCATTCTGCTTTCAAAACTGATTCGGTCAATATATTTTAAGTTTTGGATAGATTAGTAATTCAAATATTATTTTCAACAATGATTTTTTAGTAATCAGCTGCTTTGGTACAAACACAATACTTTTTCACATATGACTGTACTGTGCTGAACTCTCATTGGGACACTATACTGCTCCTGGATTTTTTTTACAAAACCATTTATCGGTTTTAAGTCGGTTTCATTTTATTTTAAAACTTAAAATGGAAAAGTACGAGGCGTGATAATTTCTTAGTGTTTTGACTAACCTGTAGGTTCCACATGTTATTTCTTATATATGTAATTTTGTTCAAAAGTACTTATTTTTGTTAAAAAAAACTGATTGGAAAACTTAGCGTAATAATACATGAAAGATTATTTGGGCATAAAATTCTAGAGAGACAGGAATAAGAAATCGAAATGAACTTATCGGAGTTTTTTTAGTTTTAGCCTTTAACTGTATGTTATACTTATTATGATACACTAACTTGAATATTTTATATTTATTCAAAATGGAATTCAAATATGATATACGGATTTTGAGATATTATTCACAGATTGTAAAGCGATGCTTCTAAACAGATTTGGTTTTCATAAATAGCAATGTGTAAGTTTTGTTTGAGCTTAACACAGGTTAGAATTTATCCTTATTCAAAGACATATAACGGATGTTTTAAACTGTAATAAGTGCAACATTAACATAAGCTACAATCTAAAAAAAATATCAAAACCTATCTATAAATAGATTTAAAATATAACTAAAGAACTAGAGGAGCAAGAGGTACAAAATACATTTGTAACTAAATATCAAACGCTCAGGTAGACTGTATCATAAAAGAAATTATTCAGACTTTATCGTCAAGCAGCATTTTTAATAATTGAAGCGTATTTATGTTTTAGCTTTACAGCATCAGATAAAAAGAAATTACAAAACCTGTTTTACTTAAACTGTATAGTTACTAAGATTCACTCAACTAATTACAAAACCTTTTAACAAAGTTAACCTCATTTTCTCATTAACTATGTTTCCACTGTGGAGAAAAACAACATGAGAATAAAGAAAATTCAAATGTTAAACATTTTAAGAAAGTACTGATATTTACAAATAAAATCGAATATTAAAATAAAAAATTTATCTTAACCAAATTATGATAAAAATTACTATAATTAATTATTAGATATGTTTTTATATAAAATTTACAATTAGATAAATACAAAATAATAGAAACCTTGAAGAAAAATTACTTTTTCCTCTATTTAATTTAATTAAGAGAACAATAAATTAATAATATAATAAATAATTATTCTATTATTTAGTTAATTTAAAATTCTAAATTTAATAAGCAATTATTAACCTATAATTTTTGTGTAAGTTAAATTATAGATTTCTTAAGTTTGCTTATCTAACTCTGTATATATTAACTGAAAATTAATTTATCTTGTTCGTATTTTACGTTTTTCGTCGAAAAGTTTCCTTATTGTTACATTGAACATTATCTACTTTCCGTGAACGTTTAAACTTCATATGAAAAGATAAAATTATTTTCGGATCAAATATATAGCTAATTTTCAACCATTTTGAATCTTAAAAAATATGTTTTTTGAAAACTAAAATTAATTCCTCTCAAATATAAGGCCTAAAATACAAGTGAAAAAGGAAAATAAAAAAATAACACTACAATACTAAAAAGATGTTTTGAAATAATTAATTCCCATTAAAAAGTTGATTTTGTTGAAAGTTGTTTCTTCAAATAACATATTTTATATTTATTTTATATATGTTAAATAAATTTGTGTTTATTATCACTGTATAAGGAAATTAATATGTGTAAAAATGTATTTTTATTCTAGCAAAATTTCTTTCTATGTTCAGCTTCAACGAATACAAAAAACATAACGAAATTTATATATTTTTTTTAAACTACATTTAATTATTATACCGTTAATAGTTGTTCAAAAACCAACCACACCTAATAAAATGGCAATAATTTTTTAAAACGGGTTTATTTTGAACAATGTTTTAATGCATGTAAGGACTTTGTTATTCAGTTGCAAATCAATTGTGTTTATTGTCAATTGTATTTATATTATTCATTAATATTTAATTGTATTGTATTGTGTTTTTGGATAGGAATTTAATAATTTAAGTAACACAATCTATTTCGGAATAACTGTTTTAAGATAAGACAGCAGATTTTACTACTTCTATTATACTCTTTTTTTGAAGGACGAAAATAGTATTGTACAGGTAATATTTTTCAGAGTCTATTATAGTAGCTTACCTGACAAGATGTCCGGGCTGTTAACTCAAACGTACAGTCGCGGCGATCAAAGCAGTCAGAAAGAGGTTCACTGCCATACGAGTACATCTTGTATGTTCAAACCCTACAGATTGGACTGTATCACTTTTATCATCTTTACTGCTTAAAACGTTCTCCGAAGTCTTTCGATTTCTAGCTTCCATTTTCCGCGGTCATTCCACAGATCTTGATCCAATCCTGTCTCTCTTTCTCTCTTCCCCCCTATCTCTCTCTCTCTCTCTCTCTCTCTCTCTCTCTCTCTCTCTCTCTCTCTCTCTTTCCTTATCAATTCCAACTTTCCAACTAAGTTTCGGTTTTCCTCTTTTTTTACGACCATGGAGTTTCCATTCCAAATCTGTTGGGAAGTAGATCCATCTTTGGAAGTGACCAAGCCACTGAAGTTGTTTTATCTTTTACAATTATGTAATTTTACTGATTCTTATATTTTTTATCATTTCCCGTTTGGACCGAACTGCGGTTTTTCGCCAACATTCCATTTGTGTAACATCAAGATAATTTTCTGTTGTCTTTTTGTTTCAGATCGGGAAAAAAGTGTTTTATTTTTAAGAAGACCAAACTGAATGTCGGATTTAGTTGAACATCTGTCTCTAGATTCTCCAATGGAGACTAGAGGTTCCGAAATGTTTTGGGGGGCGAAAATAACGTGGCGAAACTGCGCCGCTATTTGATATGCATTGTTGAATTACTTTTCGCTTGCTGAGCTACTTCAGAAGTGAGCCAGACTATTCGTTCAAGTATAGCCATTAGAACCGTCCTAGCTGCATTTGCTTGTTTGAACAGGTGATTGCTGATTGTTGTTACCTTTGATTTTAACTGACTTTATTAAGCAAAAGTGGAATTAATTTATGAAGCAGTATTGACTATGTTTTTGTTAGGTAGTCTCGGTTTTGAGTTAGCATAGGAATCACAAAAAACGGTTAAAATGATACCTTCTGAACGTTTTATATTGCATGGCATGTAATATAATGTATAAAAACTTAAACCAAGTTAAAAATGTGATTATGAGATTAATGATCGGTTTTATTGTTATCAGGTACTTTAAGTTCAACAAGTTTTTTTTAAAATTAGAAAGTCTGTCAGCTCTTAAATTATTACTGCATAACAATTTTGATAAAAATATTCTAAACCGTAAGTCAAGTACTTACGACCATCCCTTTATATAGTTTATCGATTATTTAGAACTCAATCAAAACAAATATTATGGGTCAATTTCATTCAATAAGTTGATTTTGTTTTATAGACACCAATATTTATATGTGAATAACTATAATGTATTTATAATACTTTAAATAATGAAATAATTTCTTCTATATCTTACGCCATTTATTTTGTATTTAAAGTTATTAATATTTAAAGTGTTTTTCAAAATGTCATTACTTTAAACAATAATAAGGATATTTATGTTAACACACAATATATTTTGTTACTGAATGACTTTAACGTTATTAAAGTAGGCTACAGGTTAGCTGTTACAAATTTTTCTTATAAATAAAAACTAACAACACACCAAAGCATCATACTTGTTTCCTCTCCAGATACATCATTAGATTTATTGCAACACTTTATCAACCCAAGTGCTTGGAGGTAACGTTTAACCCGCGCTAGAAGCCTTATAACTTTCCGGCAAATATATTTCCAAGTAAAACATTTTAAAATAAGTTTTCTCGCCTGAAAATAATCCATACTGACAAATGTTTCTTTGTCACGAAAACAACTACTATTTATTTATACAAATTAAATGATGTAATTCAAAGTAGTATTTATATGTTATTAAATATTTCAGATTTATTATACACTAGCGGTGAATGTTGTTCTTTGTTAATTGTAATTGAAATACAAAAAATAAGCAAAAAAAACATTAAAAATGTTGTTATTGTTAAATAAATTTCCTAAAAAAACTATTCGAAAGCAGAAAACAAAAAAGAAAAACTGTAAATACGTTTATTTTTTTATATTCATTTTTATATTTTTTGGAAAAAATTTTCTCCAAAGTTTAGTGATACAGAGAAATATATATAATTTCTGTACCAAATTTAAGTGAAGTTTCACTTAAACTATATATATATATATATATATATATATATATATATATATATATATATATATATATATATATAGGTCGTTCGCATTGGTCACTGCACTGCGTACCTAATTGTCACACACACACACACACATATATATATATATATATATATATATATATATATATATATGGGTGTGTGTGTGTGTATATATATATATATGTGTATAAACTATAAGTTTTTTTTTGTAATTTGACTTTATGATTTGAGTTATGAGTCTTTATAAATCTTCAATATTTTAGAAAATCTGTTTAAATAATTTGGCAATTTAGGTTGACTTTTTTTGGGGGAGAGGTGGTTTCTAAATCTTCTTAAACGAATGTTTTGGATTTTTTTAAAGTTCAATTTGTTGGATTAATTGTAGAAAATCCAACGATATTCACTTTTAATGGTTGGCTCCCGGTATATTAAGGTTTGATAATAGTCTTTTTAATTCAAAAAAAGGATAAACTTAATGGATAAACTGCGCAAAATATACTCGACAAGTGTTAGTTTATTCTACACACAGATGTTCATAGAAACGCACAAAGGTGGACAGACAATATGAAACTTAAGATCTTCAACCTAAAACCTGAAATCTCAAAATATATTTTTCACTATCAGCATAAATATTATTAAAAATTATTTATGAATTTCACATTTTAATTTATGATAAAATAACATTACTAAGACCAATTATTTTTAAGATGAACTGTTGGGCCGTACATTATGTTGCAGTGATAACGCTTTTTATTAGCTAAGTAGAAAACTAATAAGTGATTATTTTATACTATTATTTTATAAACAGTGATTTGTAATTGTTATCATTTTCATACTGTAGATTTTGTACTCACGAGTTTAAAGTAAGTACAGCATATATCGTAAATGTAAGGTAGCTATAGTTTTTATTATTCAGTATGCATTCAGTATGCATTCAGTATGCATTCAGTAAATCCTTACGAGTTTATACTGAAAATGAATTAATGAAGCAACCGTAACGGTAAACCCAAAACTCAAATTAAATTTGACCCTGACCCCTGAAACACATTTTGAGGGGTCGTTATAATAATGTACAAGGAAGCAAAATTTTCAAAACGAAAACAAACAATAAATTTACTAAGCATATAACTTTAAAGCCGCCTCGGTGGGATAGTTTATAGCGTACAGGGCTTTCACCCCGAGGACCCAGGTTCAATTCCCGGACAGGGCTTGGCATTTTCATACGCTATAAATCATCCAATCGTCTGTATTAGCACAAGTGTGCACAATAGTCGGACGTTAAACACAAAAACAAATAAATAAATAAATAAAAAATATCTTTAAAAATGAATATTTGAAGATTGTAAATATTGAACATATTGACGATTGAATATTGTAAAACAATTTCGGCGTTAAATATAAAACAAATTATCAAAAGAAAGCAAACCATATACTTACTAAATATGTAACCTTAAACATGAATATTTTAAGGCCTGTTACAACAATGTGTAGTGTTTTGCTCGTGCGAAAAATGTAAAACTATTTCGGCGTTAAATATAAAACAAATTATGAAAACAAAGCAAACCATATACTTACTAAGTATGCAACCTTAAACATGAATATTTTAAGGCCTGTTACAACAATGTGTAGTGTTTTGCTCGTGCGAAAAATGTAAAACTATTTCGGCGTTAAATATAAAACAAATTATGAAAACAAAGCAAACAATATACTTACTAAGTATGTAACCTTAAACACGAATATTTTAAGGCCTGTTACAACAATGTGTAGTGTTTTGCACGTGCGAAAAATGTAAAACAATTTCGGCGTTAAATATAAAACAAATTATGAAAACAAAGCAAACAATATACTTACTAAGTATGCAACCTTAAACATGAATATTTGATGGCCTGTTATAACTATGTGTAGTGTTTTGCACGTGCGAAAAATGTAAAACAATTTCGGCGTTAAATATAAAACAAATTATGAAAACAAAGCAAACAATATACTTACTAAATATGTAACCTTAAACATGAATATTTTAAGGCCTGTTACAACAATGTGTAGTGTTTTGCACGTGCGAAAAATGTAAAACAATTTCGGCGTTAAATATAAAACAAATTATGAAAACAAAGCAAACAATATACTTACTAAGTATGCAACCTTAAACATGAATATTTGATGGCCTGTTACAACTATGTGTAGTGTTTTGCACGTGCGAAAAATGTAAAACAATTTCGGCGTTAAATATAAAACAAATTATGAAAACAAAGCAAACAATATACTTACTAAGTATGCAACCTTAAACATGAATATTTGATGGCCTGTTACAACTATGTGTAGTGTTTTGCACGTGCGAAAAATGTAAAACAATTTCGGCGTTAAATATAAAACAAATTATGAAAACAAAGCAAACAATATACTTACTAAGTATGTAACCTTAAATATGAATATTTGAAGGCCTGTTACAACAATGTGTAGTGTTTTGCACGTGCGAAAAATGTAAAACTATTTCGGCGTTAAATATAAAACAAATTATGAAAACAAAGCAAACAATATACTTACTAAGTATGTAACCTTAAATATGAATATTTGAAGGCCTGTTACAACTATGTGTAGTGTTTTGCACGTGCAAGAAATGTGAAACAATTTTGGTGTCAAATATAAAACAGTATTTTCATTCAATAAAAAATATCTCAGTTTCGAAACAAAACAAATTTAATTTTAATAAAACTAAAATAAATTCTCTGCTAAAATAAATAGTGAGGTGTCTGCTTTTGTAATTATTAAGAAATAGCAATTTGTGCAGTATCACAATTTTAAATCACGCAATCTAGTAATGTTTTCGAACATTATATTTAACTATAATTTCATAGCTAAATCCATAAAATTCCTTATTGTCTAATGCTTTTTTTGATATTTTTAAGCTTACTAATTGTAATTAGAATCTTATAAAATTGTATACTATGTTATTTTTTGACCTTTACTAAAAGGTCAGTTGCATCCGATAAACAATAGCTTCACCTGATTCAAAACTGTTTTCAAATATTGTGATTTTTACAGAATTAACATTATATACAAATACATGCATTAATAGGACTACATTTTTTCAGAATCATTAATTGTTTATATGAGATGAAAATATTAAGTTAAAAAGGTAATAATAAAGATTTAATTATTTCTTTCAAAGAACAAACAGGCAGTCACCTGTCTGTAAGGTGGACTGTTTCTTGAGATTACCACCCCATCTCGCCTTAACTCGCCCTTGTACCAGCAAATTGCCCGGGCGGAGTTTTCTTGTAATTCTTTATTGCTAACAGATCGAAAGTGACAACTTTGCTTTCAATTTCAGCAATCCAGTGCGTCCGATAATTGTTTTCATAAAATGAAATTGTTTATTTTTTTAATAAAATAACTACCATAAACTCGATTTATACTTCACCAAAATAGGTTATTTTATTACTTATGATCATACTCTTGCTATTTTTATTTTATAAACTAAATCATAAAATTATGCTTTTAAATCTAAACTGTGATAATTTTAAACAGAAAATATAGACACAGCTCTTTTAATTTTTGCGTGCATCAATTATTAAATTAATAATGACAATCGCTTTTAAATTTGTATTGTAAAAGTTTATTTTCCTTAAAATTGAAAAGCTAATAAATCAGCTATGAATGAAATTTAAATGAAAACAAATTTAGTGCGTTGCAGATACAATTTTCCTTCCTGCCGTTTAATTTGCTTGAAATAATTATTTGCAAATTCTGTGTTCTGAGGTTACAGCGTTTATTGGCTGTAATTAGGAAATGCCATTGTCCGAACTAATTACTCAAGTTCCTGTATCACAGCATTATTCTGTACAAAACTGTTGTGTAGAATTTATTACCGAATGAAAAATAATTTCTGTAACATTGCAATAACGTTTTCCTTTTCGACATTTTGACACATGCTTCCTTGATAACTAAATGTCAATAATGTCGGCTGTACAAATCTTAAATTAAAAGCAAATTGTTTTCACAATAAGTAAGTTATCTACAATGGGTTAAAATGAACCACTGAAATATTTAGGCCGGTTTATATGTGAAGTCATCTGCATAAAAAATGAATATGTATTGTTTATTTTTTCTATTAATTTATCCTACTTTACTAACAAATTATATTTTTCCGAAAACATTGTGCGAACATACTTCTGTTTAGAATATACTAAAAAATTGAACAAAATATGATAAACTGATTTTATAAATTAGACAGAAATTTTGTTTCTTTTCTATAGCTTTATAAATTGTAATTGCTTGAATTTAATTAAATAATTTCCAATAAATAAACTAATATAATTAATTCCAATAATTAAAATGCAATATAAAATAATTAAAAATGTTTAAATCGCTGGGAACCATTGGAGACAGTTGAGATGAGCAGCTGATGGGATTAACGATCCCATTGTATATGTAGCTCATACTATTCTAACTTAAATTCTTATTGTGCGTGTATAAACGACAAAAATTGTAAAATAAAATCAAAATTTATAAATAAAATCAACTCAAAGTAGATCCTCATTTGTTTTCGTCGGAACTGCTCCTGAATGCTCGAGTCTAACTTGAAAAATCGGACATGTACTGATTGGGTAACTGAGTTGTTAAATGGACAACGTAAATACGATTTTTATATACGAGGGTTGATCAAATATAAACGAGACTGACTTTCTAAAAACTTTTCCGTTGGACATTGAACTCTAAAGGGTGGGGTTTCAGGTAGCCTGGGAGGTTTGGGACGGGCGTAGATGAGCAACATTTCCGTTCGGACCCTTCAGTATAAAACTATACAATGAGTGAGAGTGAAGTGCACGTTTCCGTGGAGCAGAGAATTATTATTAAGTTTTTGGCCAAGGAGGGGGTCAATCTGACTGAAATCTTTCGTAGATTGACGGCTCAATACGGGGACAGGACCCTGTCAAGAGCTCGCGTTTTTGCTTGGCACAAGGAATTCGCCGAAGGACGGGAAGCAGTAGAAAACCTCAGCCATGATCGTCGCCCGACCACTTCCGTCACGGACGAAAACATTGATGCTGTTCGGAAGCTCCTGGACGAAGACAGACGTATATCGCTGCGATTTATTGCAGATGAACTCCAGTTGAGCTATGGTAGCGTTCAAAAATCGTTACATCAAACCTGGAACTCAGCAAAGTATCTGCAAGGTGGGTTCCACGAATTTTGACCGACGTTCACAAACGGAATCGTTTGGAGATTTGCCAGCGACTATTGACCCAATTTGAACGAGATGGTGAGGCATTATTAAACCGGATTGTCACCTGTGACGAAACATGGGTTCACCATTACACTCCCGAGTCGAAACAGGCAAGTATGGAGTGGCGGAAGAGGGAGAGAGGGCGCCTCTGAAGGCCAAATCACGATCGTCGGCCGGGAAGGTAATGGCCACTGTATTTTTCGACAATCAAGGCGCCTTTCACGTCGATTTCCTTCATCAACGACGCACAATAAATGCACAATATTATTGCGATGTTTTAGAGGCCGCAAAACAGTCTTTTCGTAGGAAAAGGAAATCTAAACCGGCGAGAAACGTCATTCTTCTTCACGATAATGCCCGACCACATTCGGCGAACGCTACGAAGCTTAAACTCGATAAAATTGGCTGGGAACCAATGGAACATCCCCCATACAGTCCAGACTTATCACCCTGCCACTATCACCTGTTTGGGCCACTCAAAGAGGCGCTTGGAGGCCAGCGTTTCGAAGACGATTCTGCGGTGGAGACCTTCGTGCTCCAATGGCTCAATGAACGCCCGAGAACTTTTTACGAAGATGGAATTAAAAAACTTCCAATCCGGTGGGAAAAATGTGTTACTCGTGCGGGAGACTATGTAGAAAAATAAGTTGTATCAAGAATAATTTGTAAGTAAGCAATAATTTTTTTAAAAAATCAGTCTCGTTTATATTTGATCAACCCTCGTATTAAGCCTTTCAAAGCTGTTACTGAATAGCATATAATGTGATTGCTAACAATTTCCAGATTACAAGACAATGTATGTAACAATGTGTTCTTCAACCTGTCAGTTATCTCAGCAGACATAACAAATAATTTAAGTGATTTAAAAACTGTAAACATATTTAACTGTACTGTATGTGTATACTGTAATTGAAGACTTACAGTGAATTACTGAAGGTTAGCTGAGTTTAACAGACTGTTTAAAGAGTTACAACATTTAATTATAATTCATTAAAAAAATTAAGATTTATGCTGAGGTTTAGTGCATTAAAAAAAGTGTTTATAAAGTGACAACTAAATTTTATTTATATTTTAATTGAAAGTTAAAATGTTACTATTAACAAATCGTAATACACACACACACACACACACACACACACACACACACACACACACACACACACACACACACACACACACACACACACACACACACACACACACACACACACACACACACACACACACACACACACACACACACACACACACACACACACACACACACACACACACGTATCAGGCTACATTTTTGCATTTGTGTCTTTTTCAATAATAATTATCAACTAGAAGAATCCTTTTACGTGCAACCAGAATATATTTGAAATCAATAATAACAAAATTGTTAGTGTTAGCACTCAATTTTCACCTCTCTAGTGGTCCTTATATAGGCTATTGCGGATTCAAAAAGTTATAAATTCATCTTCACGCCCTACAATTCCGCAGATCCCTCTTAAATTCGTAAAATTAACAAACCATTGAAACACGTAGCACAACGCAACACATCATTGTTTTATTAAAACAAGGAAGGATAAAGTTTAGTTTGGTCAGACATCATTACCGTGCGACTCGCTTGTATGTTCAGGCCAGACTCACAATTCATTTATTAGCCATGATGGTGAGACCCATACACCGGATCTCGAAAATAACTCGGATCCCCTAACCCTTAGAGCAGTTTTGGAGAAGTCGTTAAAATTCATATATATATTTTTATTATTTCTTTTTTTTGTGTTTAACGTCCCGACTATTGTTCACACTTGGGCTAATGCAGACGATGGGATGATGGGATGGCGTATGAAAATGCCAAACCCTGGCCGGGAATCGAACCCGGGTTCTCGGGGTGAAAGCCCAATACGCAATCATCTGGGCCACAGAGACGTCTAATTTATATATATATATATATATATATATATATATATATATATATATATATATATATATATATATATATATATATATATATATATATATATATATATATATTTGTGTTGTATATATATATATATATATATATATATATATATATATATATATATGTATATATATATATATATATATATGTGTGTGTGTGTGTGTGTGTGTGTATAAAGCTCAATTTCGCAATTTTCGGATTCGATTTTATTTAAGCGCTGCACAAACGGTATTAACATTGACAATTTCGTTATCCAACAAAATTAGTTTAAATGTTCCAAAATGGCGGCCATTTTATTTCTTTAAAAAGTCATGACCGCTTTCGAAAATCCCATTTCACCATCGCAGCGTTAAAAAACAGCGTAAATTAACATTTTGCATTTTCAAAATTCTTTTGTAATCGAGTAAATGTATTGCTGGTGACCAGGATTTATTTTCCTATTTTCAATGCAATTTGAAAATTAAAAACGTCAATATTTGCATATTTTAATCCTGACTATGATTGTGGAAGCTCAATTTTCAAAAGGGTTCCAAAAAAACCTAACTAAAAATACTTTTATAAATCCGATTGTATCACGTACAGTTGGTATGCCGCAATTACATTTTATTTTCAGTGCAAAGAATAATAACTTTTCCGTTACACTTTGCTAAATACATCAAAAGCGGAGTTGCGAGATTAATAATTTAATTATTGTTTTTTTCGTATTTTTATTACACTGAATGTGCGCACACCCGTGAAAAAGTAATAAACGTTTGTAAACATGAGGTAATGAATTCTCATTTTGTTTCAAAATTAAAACTGTTTTAAAAAAATACTATAGATAAAGTTAGGCGCAACTATAAGTTTATTATTTAATTTGAACAAAATAATTAGTAATTTTAAAATTCGGCTTCGAAAATGTTGGTCAACTCTTTCTGTGTAACTATACAAAATTTTTAAATTTCAATGTGTACATTTTGGCTTTACATAGCAAGCGCTATCCACCTACACATTTTTTTTTCATTAATATAAGAAAAAATGTTTAATTTAAAGGTAATTATTGTATGAATATATTTAATGCACAAGTTTTGTTAAAGATTATATTTTATTGTAATACTAATCCAAAACCGAGTGTTAGTTTTGATCAATTTTTTAAAATTCCATTTTAATTTCTAAGTGTTTGCCGTGAAAATTAGTGACACAATATTCACGTATTCTTTGTAGTATATAGAATATTTTTGCTGTCAAAGTATCATAATAATTTTGATAAGTGCACCAATTTTGAAATTATTTGGTGTTTATTAAGTGGACAGAAATTTGGGCTATCGCAGTACGCCATTATACATATGTAGTTTTAAATTAATAAAACATTTATATAAACAATTAAGTACTTACACAATGTAATAAATTTCATTATTTGTTAAATTTAAAACCTTTTTCCCTACAACATATTATATTTTCTATGGTATCTATACATAATAGGCACTAATAAATAATTTTAAATAGAATTATTTTAGATTATTTTTATTTAATATAAATAATTAAACGCTAATCCTCAAGGTACGTTTTAATAATACGCGCTTAACCTAAATACAACGTTTACAGCAACAAAATGACGTCACTTATCTAATTAAAATAGACCTGCAGCGCGGCTAGTCGAGGGGAACGTTAAGCCTTTAATCCTGCGAGTTGTGACCACAAGACACAAGAGAGAACCCGAGAGGTCCGGCCACTGTGCATTAGCAGCTGCTATGTCTGCAATGTTTTTTCACCTAATTAACAACCCCTAAATAGAATAGTTTTGGTGAATTTCAATTGGAAAAAGAGATACTCCAGCTGCTGTGAAGACTCAGGCCTAAGGTCATGAATGGCTGCGATCCTGGCCTTTAGTAATATTTTAATTTAAAGAGAGAGTTAATTGTATATATAAATAAATAAATAAATAAATATATATATATATATATATATATATATATATATATATATAATACACTGCAGCGTCCAAGTTCAAAATTACTGTCCGATAATTAGTGTTGGTAGTTTGAAACAAGTTGTTGACTATCGTAGGTTGAAAACCAGTTCGTTGTCAACAAAAATCGTTCACATTTTATATTTTTCGAAAAATCAGCCACATTGATCTTTCAAAAAATTATGGTTATTCTACATTCTTTTCAAAAACCGATATTATCGTTGTAATTATATTTAAAATCTGTAAGAAATAGCATTTTAAAATTGCGAAATTTATATAACTACTCATTGGAAATGACAAAATTAATCTCACGGCAATCTGGGTTTAATTTCAAATTTTCGGTGTATACATTGTCCTTCTTTTCGGTGGCTAGTTGATAGCGTACTGGGCTTTCACCCCGAGGACCCGGGTTCGATTCCTGTCCAGGGTTTGGCATTTTCATACGCTATAAATCGTCCCACCGTCTGCATTGTCCCAAGTGTACATAATAGTCGGATGTTAAACACAAAAAAAATTAACAATTTCCTCAATATTAATATTTTGTTGTATAATTTGTGTGCTACGTTAATTTTTTTTTTTTTTTTTTTTTAACGTCCGATTGTTTTGCACACTTGTGCTAATGCAGACGATGGGATGATGTATAGCGTATGAAAATGCCAAGCCCTCGCCGGGAATCGAACCCGGGTCCTCGGGGTGAAAGCCTAGTACGCTATCCACTAGACCACCGAGGCGGCTGCTACGTTAAAAGGGGTAACAGGTATTTAAAATTTGTAAAAATTCAAAACATTTTACAATTCAATTATTTCCCGAAAATATTCTCATTAAAAGCAATAAACAAAATATCGAATAAATCACACTTTAATAAACGTTTTGGCTAATCTATATATGTACTTGTACAATTCAAGTAATTTTATCGCGTATGAAATACATAAAATCCCTATTCAAGGAATAACTTTTATAAACTCTTATGGTATACTTTTCCTTTTTTATTTTTTTTCTATTTAACTAAGTATTTACAAACAGTAAACATTTTCTATTTTAAATTACTTACGCTAATTTCAAGTTTATATTTCATATAAACTGATGCGGACGAGCCAGCAAAGTTGCAAAATCTATATTTTGCACAATTACAATACTTTTTACTGTACTTCGTTACCAGCGAAATTGATTGGTTTAGAAAATTATTTGATTTTTGGAAAATCATAAAGGAATATAGAAAAATTGTTATGATAAACTATGTATACATATTAAATTTTATTAAAATTGGTTGATTTGTTTAGAGACAGACAATTTTGGCCTGGTAATTAATAAACCTTAAGTCTCAAAATCGATTTTTTACAAGAACTTTACATCTTGTATATCAAATACAAAGTCTTGATAATAAAAAAGGGTATAAAAACATCATGTTTAAACAAAGTTGCGAAATTCGATTTAACATCAACAGAATCATAAGTCTTCACTTCAATTACGTCTCTATTTGATGTATTAGCTTTAAGTAGCTATTCATTAACGAGTTGAAACCAATTACTACCATTGATTCGTACTAATTAGGAATGAAAATTAAGTTAATTAAGCGGTTTATTACATTACGTCTAATATATAAGACGTAGAGGTATTAATTCGTGCTGTTTATTAAGCTAAAATATTAATATTTATACATAATTGTAGGTATAGTACATATTATTTCAAACGTTTCACAAAATACTATGATGATATTATTTTAAATACATGATCATCGTCAATAATGATATTAGAAGTTAACCTGAAACTAAGATAATGAAAATATTATATTTTTAAGCTTTGGTTTATGTGCGTTTGTGTGCGTTTGTGTGTTATTTGCAATATAGCTTGGAATTTTAATTTAAATTAGCAAAAAATCGATTACGATAAAAGTGTTGGCAAGTTCAGTGTGTAGCGAAATCCGTTTAACAATTTCTAAAAGTCAAAGTGCTAGTGTATATTGCAGGTTCTAAAATTAAAAGAAATTTTCAAAAAAAATAGATAAAATAATTGTGATAAATTTACTTTCGCAAAACTCCCTCACATCATATCAATTATACTGTTAGATGATGTCATTAAACAGTTTAACTTAATTTACAACTAACATAATAGCGCAAGCCCGGCTATCGCGAGCGAGGTGAACTCGTCTGTGAAGTTGGCGGCGCCACTTACATATTTTAGTTTCAAATTTCGTTTACGGTTTGTTTCGCGTTAGATCTTGTTTGTTCCCTAAAAGCAACCGCTCAGAACTAATTCAATGTGGTGTCGTAGCTCCGCCGTATTGACATACGTGACTTGAACTTTCAACATTTTTTTTTAAATCTTATATTCTCTTCATAAAATAAAATGATCGCCTTTTGTAAATTGGCTACCGAACTGGTTGAAGCTTTCCTAAAATGTATTTTTTGCAAAGTTTAAATTAAATCTTATTAAAGTTAGGAACTTGAGCGTGCTAAAACACACGCAAACACACACACACACACACACACACACACACACACACACACACACACACACGTATCATTATAAGTATAATGAGAATGAAGAGGGCTCTTGGTATAACGCTTGATATCTATAATAAGAGATGTATGTCGACGCACATAAAAATCAGACACTACAACACAGTCATAAAACCGGAGGTATTACATGCAAGCGAGACGCTAGCACTCCACACAAAAGCTACCATGGAGGGTATTTTGAAGGAAGAACGCAAAATTTTGAGGAAGATCCTTGGCTCAAGATTAACAGAAGACGGATACAGGTTGCACTCCCGGAAGACCACAGAGAAGATATCGAACCTGGCAGCAGATATCAGAAGAAGGAGGCTTCAATTCTATGTACACATCAGTAGACTCCCAACAACGAGACTTGCCAACAGAATCCTTAAGTATATACAAGGTGTCAAATCAACAACGTTGTGAATCGCACAAGTCAGAATAGACCTATATGACGCAGGAATAGACACAACACATGTTGAAGACAGGCGCGCATACAGGAGAAAGATGCTCGGTTTGAAGGTCCCAGAGAATGAAATCCCAAAGAGAGCAGGGGTAAAATGGACGGAGGAGCGGAAAAGGATCCATGGGGATAGGATTAGGGAGGTGTGGAGGATTAGAAGGAACAAGACATGAGTCGGAGTGCTTTGCGTGATCCAACAGGGTCTATGCGCAGATAATAATATGTATATATATATATATATATATATATATATATATATATATATATATATATATATATATATATATATATATATATATATATATATATATATATATATACATATTCCTTTAAGGATAGAAAAATGTGAATCATTTTGAAAGCCGGTGTGTAATCATTCGACATAGCCTAATTGTTTCTAGAAGAACAATTGTTCCGTAATTTCGCCAAAATCGTATCTGAAACCTTCGATGAAATAATTCCCGCTTCAAGTCTAAAGCCGAACCAAGACCTGAACTAGCTTCTACCAAGTCTGGTTTCGACTTCAGATTTGGAGGGAGACAAGGAGAATAACGTTGAAGATGACAAGATAAGATTTTGGCGAAACGTTCCTTCTAGAAACAATTGTGTCGATCGTTGAAAGTACACCAATTGTATGTTATATTTACATTCATACATATGCCTACATAGATATAAATTTAATAACACAACAAAAATAATTTTAGTAATCACGATTGGTGCAGTCTGGATTGCTCCAACAGATCAATATCCAATAGGAATCCACTAAATATCAGATATAAATTAATTTGTTATATAAATATTTAAATAACTGGTTATCTTCAGTTGTGTATTTGGAACAATTTATGAAAATCATTATATAGTTTTAGTTTAAAATACCTAAGTAAGTCGATTCAATGCGAGTACTTGCGTTCGTGTTTGTGTGTGCGTGTGTGTGCGCTCGCGTGTGTGTATGTATGTATGTATGTGTGTGTATGATGCAGTGTGTTATTAATAGATATGCTTTAAAGCGTCTTTATTATATATATATATATATATATATATATATATATATTATATATATATTATATATTATAATTATAATATATATAATTATATATTATAATAATTATTATATAATTATAATATATATATATATATATATATATATATATATATATATATATATATAATACATGAACATATACAGTTTGTGTTTCTGTAAGCTACCATTCCTTTTCTACGAAATTACCTTTAATGACTTGCATTAGGAATACCTATCTATTTTTGCGGAACTCTTTTCGTTAGAATATTTTTTGTTTTTTCGTGACATCTTTTAGCGTGGAATATAATTTTACAAATGTTCTTAAATTAAATCATGTTAATCGTTATACATATTTAAAAAAATAATATTACTAATATTACCAGTAATATATTTTTCATGGATAGTAACAAGATGGCGTACTTATTTTGCTGATGTAATTACAAATGCTAAAGTGGAACATTTAAAATCGTTAGGTTAATTTGTCATTTTAATTTTCATGATTTTTTTAGGCGTGATGAAATCAGACTCATTTTATTACTTTACTTTTTCCGGGTCTTTATTTGTTGAGTACCTTTATACCGCTGGCCGATACCCGTATGAAGCACGTTCGCTACATTTGTACCTGCGATGTATGAAATAAACAGCTGTCTTGCAACTGTGATAGAGGTGAACGTCTAACTTTTTTAAATCTAAAATGTTTTGGAACTCTAATTTCGCCAACATTAATGACGCCACATAGTTCACTTTTCAACTTAGATTTGCTAATAATGAACAAAATAATAATTTTGACAATAAAACAGAAAATGTTGACAAGAAAATCATTTTTTAGTGGCAAAAACATTATTGACAACTGCTATTTTAAGATATACTTCTGAAGATTTTTCTTTAATATTCAAAAAATCAATAAAAATAACATAAGTTTTTAAAAACTGAGAACTGAGACGGAGTTGTGTTATACTTATAGATTGAAACTGATATTAATATATTTTTCTGTAACTATTTTCGTAAAAATTTTTTTTTCAAAATTCCAAATTATGTAATTATTTATAAATGGTATAAATATGCACTGTATCACAAGTTGTACGACTGTCAGTTATTCAGACTAATTAGACACGTACCTGTCAGTTATTTATACAACAGCAAAACTTTAAAATGAATATTGAGTAGATAGAACAACAAATTTTCAATAATTACAAAATGTTCACCTGACAAATCAATAAAAACTACTTTTTCAGCTGATTTTGACGCCGTAAATAAAATCTGTTTATTTTCTTGTAACTGAATACGAGGTGTGTTCAGAAAGTAACGAGAATTTTTACATTTCGTTTGGAAAGTCCGAGTGTCAAAAATTTGTTTTATTATGTTGGTATACATGCCCTTGAATTATGATAAAACTTTCAGCTGTTTTCATTGTTGACTTTTTCTGTGACAGCCACTAAGGTTAGATGTGTTTTTATGAGCTCGGCGATTTTCGTTTGTTGAAAGAAATGGATCAAAGGATTTTTATCAAATTTTGCGTAAAAAATGGAATAAAGTGTAACAAAGTGTGTGAAAAGTTAACAAAGGCCTATGGTGAGTCTGCTATGAGTAAAGCAAGAGTTTAAGAGTGGTATAAGCTTTTCGAAGAATGCTGTGAAGACGTTGCAGATGACGAACGCCCTGGATGCCCCAGCACATCAAGAACCGATGAAAACGTGGAAAAAGTGAAAGAAATGGTTATAAACAATCGCCGAATCACAATTGCAGAGGTCGCTGATGATGTTGGCATATCGATTGGATCATGTCATGACATTGTTTCCAGTGGTTTGTGTATGAAACGCGTGGCAACAAAATTCGTTCCGAAATTGTTGAATTTTGAACAAAAACAGCGGCGAATGGAAAATTGCTCAGGAGTCACTAAATGAAGTCAACTACGATGCAGAATTACTGAAACGTATTACAACAGGTGAAGAAACATATATTTACGGATATGACGTCGAAACTAAGGCTCAATCGTCCCAGTGGAGGCATTCTGGCTCGCCAAGACCGAAAATGGCTCGACAAGTGCGGTCGAACGTGAAGGTTATGCTCACTGTGTTTTTCGATATTAATGGCATAGTACATCATGAATTCCTGCCAGGTGAAACGGTCAATAAGGAGTACTACCTACAAGTTCAACGCCGTTTGTGTGAAGCAATCCGAAAAAAACGCCCGGATCTATGGAAAAACAATTCATGGCTTTTGCACCACGATAATGTACCAACTCACACTTCATTACTTGTTCGTGAATTTTTGGCCAAAAACAGTACTGTAACGATGCCCAAGCCTCCATATTCGCCAGATATGGCTCCGTGTGACTTTTTCCTATTTCCAAAAATAAAGAGAACCTTAAAAGGCCGTCGTTTTACAGCCGTAGACGACATTAAAACCGCATCTCTGAAAAAACTAAAGGCTATCTCAAAGATCGAGTTTGAGAAGTGTTTCGAGGATTGGAAGAAGCGCTGGCACAAGTGCATAATCTCCAATGGGGACTATTTTGAAGGCGACAACATCAATATAGAAGAATAAATAAATATTTAGTTCAAAAAATTAAAATTCTCGTTATTTTCTGAACACCTTGTATGTCCACTTTTTAAACTTCAGAAGACATTTCATTTTGATCTATGTTTGCATCATTATATTTCTACTTCTAGAAAGTACATAAACTAACTCCCTTATCACAATTTCGCAGAAATAGCTAAATACATTACAATGAATATTCCAATATGCCATAATATTCTACTTATTGTAATACATGAAAAAGTTATTTCAGCACATAAAGTTTCTAAAAGAAGTGCAAATGATCATCCGATATGTTAGTAATTTTAACAATGTGTACATTGTATAAAATATATTTTCACGTAGAAACATTATCAAAGGAACTGTAGACATTTTCATGTTTTTCCTCACAGGTGCATTAAAAATTAAAATTGCTTTTCCTGGTGTTTCTTTCTAATCAGTGGGAAAATGTTTTTCAATAAATAAGATTTTTTTCATGTCTAAAAGCTGCTTTCCTATATACAGTCATTCATTAAAGGAATATGTCTTTAATTTATGTTTATGCTCCTTTTCATTTTTACAGCTCAGTAAGTAAAATATCTAAAATAAACTTAAAATGCGTTGGTTTTTAAATGTCTTGATCGCAGTATTGTACGTCACCGTGTCGGGTTTTGTCACGATAAAACTTATGACTGTCTTTCAGAGTTTACAAATTGTTACTCTTTTTTGAGAGATATTTGCATTATGTCTGTTTACATTATCATATTTATTTAGTATATCTTTGTTATTAAATAATGTTTCATATTCTATCTATCTATAATTCGGTCTACAACGTTCTACGCCATCTTCCGATCTCCAATCTCCACCGATCGCGGTCCCACCGTCTTCTGGTAGATCCCTTTTTTTATTTCCTTTTCGACTCCCTCTCTCCAGCTCAGTCTCGGCCTTCCTCGTTTTCTTCTTCCAGGTGTTCGCCATTGCATGATTTTTTTGGGAATTCGCTCATCCGGCATTCTTTGTACATGCCCGTAAAAATATTTTATATTTTATAATTAGAAACAAGAAAACAAACCTTTGCCAACCGTCGCGTTTACGCTGGAATTTTATTCATATTTTAAAATTAAAATATTAGTTTTTTCAAATTTTAACGCTGATGCTCTAAAAATATTTTTAATGATAAAAATACGTGACATTTAAAAAATTTTAAGTGAGCGATATCTTATATGTTATAAAAATCAAATATCTCGGTAACGTGCTTGTCCAAGTTATTACCAAAATCAAGTTCCAATCAAGTCGGACCAATAATGAAAATGCTGCGGTGCTAACATTTCTATCTACATTTTATATTCAAACCTCGTGAAAAATTAGAATAATAAATTAGTTTCACAAAATTCTTTTATGTTAACTTCACAGTGATGCATCTACAGACGTAGTAAAGTTAAAAATTATATAGTGTACTTATAAGCTAAAACAGTTTATGTTAAAACTGGAAGGGAAACGGTAAACAGTGGAAGGACTGATAAGTATGTCACCAGCAGCTTGGGAAAACTACTAAACAATAACTTGAATGAGAGGAAAGGATTGAATTTAATCTGTTAAATAAAATTAAAATTTTGGTTTTCACAAAGAGGATTTTGGTTTCAGTAGTCAAAGTGGCATAAAATATGAACTTTAAGCAAAAACAAAAAAATGTTTCCTTTATATCCCAGAGTTTCACCGTGTAACGTATGTGTGTTCAATACACAATTACACTCAAATGGCAATGGTGACATAGCCAAAATTGTAACCCACAACGTGTTGTGGACCCACATCGCAATATGAACAGGTTATTCGGATATTTGACGAAAACAAATACCCACAACGCGCTGAAGGAAAACATACTTATTTAATTGTCGAATCAAATGCGTTATTTTGCCAATGAGCAAATTGATAATCCACGATTTTTCCCGTGTGTTGCGTAAAAACTGAATAGGTTGTAATTTACTAAATAAAACTAAATTTCCTTATTATTGTATTTATTTTACAGAAAAATAAAACATCTGTGTAATATACTGAATGGCTTATGATCTAAAATACATGAAAAGGTAGGTAAGGATAGTACTGTATTTGTTAAATAATGTAAAATTACATATATTCATCACATTGAGATACTCCATGAGATACTGTACAAAAACTGTAATATCTGCTTTTTTACTATTTATATCACATGACAGTAAAAATATTCTTATCATTTATTAATTTTTACTTAATTGTACAAGAAGTACTACACTTTTTTCTTTTTTACCGATTCTTAAATGAGCTGTATGTACAGCGTCATACATTTGATCAATACGATAAAAGTACATTTTTATTTGTCGTTTCGCCCGTTGTTTTCTTTCAATTACAATTTTTTCATCTTCATTGTTTATGACGTAGAAGCGTTTGATTTCACGATAATATTTTCTAGTTAAGAATTAGGAACTTCTCCTCCTTTCTCGTATATTTCATTTCTAGTGCTCATGTCACGTCCAGGTTGTGAAAAAAAAAAACAGCTACTTAGCGTGTGCGCAAACTGAAAATACCCAAAATGAGTTGTGGGCAAAAGGCGTGTTTTGGGTTTTATCAATTTGCTCAATCACGCGAAGAATGCATTTGCTTCGGCAGTTGAGTAAATCTGTTTACCCACAACGCGTTCCGGTTATTTCGCTTCGGCAAATTTCCGATTAAAATGACCGCATCGCCTGGTTATTTTGCTGTGTCCACAACGTATTGTATGCGGGGGAGGAATTTCGGTCACGTCTGAATTCGGCGTTTTGACTGTAAATGTATAATTAAGAACCAATATAGGTTATTTTTTATAAAGCCGCACAAATTGAAATATTTATATTCTTTCTTATATCGTAAGTAAATGTTAAATTAAACTTCCAAATTAGTTCTAAAATTTTTAAAAACTTTAACTGAAAAATAATATTACTAACGAAATGAATTCTTTTACTGTGCAAGAGATGATAAAATATTTTTTTTGAAATAAAACGACGAAAAGTTTTATTTTTTGCAAAGTATATTTGGATGTACGTTAGATACGACTTCCGTTTGGGTAATTAATTTTACGGAGCTAAATATAATTTATGAACGTTAGAATAACGACGGTGTTTTTGTTAACTTGCGCAAAGCACGGAAAGGGAAGATGTGTATTTTAAAATGAATCACTCTTAAAATTTTTATCTTTAAATATAGTTTGTAACATTTCCAGTTGAAACGTAATCAAACCTAGTCACTAAGTCAATATTAACATTTCATTAATTTCAAGTGTAAAGTTATAATTAATACTACAAGGAGTTTTGTATTATTTGAGAAAAATATTTTAATTTACATTTGTTTTTAAAGGATTTGAAGTATCATCAATAAAAATCTTTTCTATATTTACATATTTGGCAAGTATTCCGAGATATTTTTCATTTTTCGACTATTCTACTACACTTAAAACGTAATTATTGAACTTAATATTTTTAAATGTTATTTTTGTAAAGGTAGGTTTGTCAACGCCTGAACCAGCAATGAACATCACAACAGTACAGTATTCCTGTTGCATAATTTCCAATTTGAAGGGGTTATTTCCTTAGTTTCGTTATGTTGTGCTGAAGTGTATTTATAAAATACTCGTCTACTTTTAATAAATAAAAATAAAAAATTAAGAAATTGAAAAGTTGTTAAAACTTGTACTGATCATTCTTGAAAATACGTTCGGTAGATATAATATCATTAAAGTATAAACTAAATATTAAACGACATTCATTTAATAATATTTAAAAAAATTGTTAAAAACATACTTTTCTAAAAGAGCTTTAAAATACAGAAAACTATTTAATCATTAAAGATAATTAATTATTGATAATATAACTATTAAAAATAATTTTTAAATTCTATATTAGATTATTTTAGTACACAATTTTTTTTCACTTTTAGCTTTTCAAAAAAAACATACAATTAAAAAACATTCAAGATTTTGAGTAAGCGTAGTACGTCACTGTTTTGCATTTTTCAGAAGAAAAAAATTTGACAACGAGCTTTTTTTGTAAATAAGCCACGTTAAATCTTTAATTTTTTCACCATAAACTATTAACAAATCTGTCATTATTCTCATCATAGTTAGAATCTCATGAAACGTTTTAATATAATGTTTTTAAATTTTAACTTGTAAATTACGCAAATATTAAAATCAGATTTACATTTTAAGAACTAATTTAACGTTATTATTGTAATTGTAATTGTAATTGTAATTGTAATTGTAATTGTAATTGTAATTGTAATTGTAATTGTAATTGTAATTGTAATTGTAATTGTAATTGTAATTGTAATTGTAATTGTAATTGTAATTGTAATTGTAATTGTAATTGTAATTGTAATTGTAATTGTAATTGTAATTGTAATTGTAATTGTAATTGTAATTGTAATTGTAATTGTAATTGTAATTGTAATTGTAATTGTAATTGTAATTGTAATTGTAATTGTAATTGTAATTGTAATTGTAATTGTAATTGTAATTGTAATTGTAATTGTAATTGTAATTGTAATTGTAATTGTAATTGTAATTGTAATTGTAATCGTAATCGTAATCGTAATTACAATTGTAATTGTAATTGTAATTGTGATTGTGATTGTGACTGTGACTGTGACTGTGACTGTGACTGTGACTGTGACTGTGACTCTGACTGTGATTGTGATTGTGATTGTGACTGTGACTGTGACTGTGACTGTGACTGTGATTGTGATTGTGACTGTGACTGTGACTGTGATTGTGATTGTGATTGTGATTGTGATTGTGATTGTGATTTTGATTATAATTATGATTGTGACTATGACTGTGACTGTGACTGTGACTGTGACTCTGATTGTGATTGTGATTGTGATTGTAATTGTAATTGTAATTGTAATTGTAATTGTAATTGTAATTGTAATTGTAATTGTAATTGTGATTGTGATTGTGATTGTGATTGTGATTGTGATTGTGATTGTGATTGTAATTGTAATTGTAATTGTAATTGTAATTGTAATTGTAATTGTAATTGTAATTGTAATTGTAATTGTAATTGTAATTGTAATTGTAATTGTAATTGTAATTGTAATTGTAATTGTAATTGTAATTGTAATTGTAATTGTAATTGTAATTGTAATTGTAATTGTAATTGTAATTGTAATTGTAATTGTAATTGTAATTGTAATTGTAATTGTAATTGTAATTGTAATTGTAATTGTAATTGTAATTGTAATTGTAATTGTAATTGTAATTGTAATTGCAATTGCAATTGCAATTGCAATTGCAATTGTAATTGTAATTGTAATTGTAATTGTAATTGTAATTGTAATTGTAATTGTAATTGTAATTGTAATTGTAATTGTAATTGTAATTGTAATTGTAATTGTAATTGTAATTGTAATTGTAATTGTAATTGTAATTGTAATTGTAATTGTAATTGTAATTGTAATTGTAATTGTAATTGTAATTGTAATTGTAATTGTAATTGTAATTGTAATTGTAATTGTAATTGTAATTGTAATTGTAATTGTAATTGTAATTGTAATTGTAATTGTAATTGTAATTGTAATTGTAATTGTAATTGTAATTGTAATTGTAATTGTAATTGTAATTGTAATTGTAATTGTAATTGTAATTGTAATTGTAATTGTAATTGTAATTGTAATTGTAATTGTAATTGTAATTGTAATTGTAATTGTAATTGTAATTGTAATTGTAATTGTAATTGTAATTGTAATTGTAATTGTAATTGTAATTGTAATTGTAATTGTAATTGTAATTGTAATTGTAATTGTAATTGTAATTGTAATTGTAATTGTAATTGTAATTGTAATTGTAATTGTAATTGTAATTGTAATTGTAATTGTAATTGTAATTGTAATTGTAATTGTAATTGTAATTGTAATTGTAATTGTAATTGTAATTGTAATTGTAATTGTAATTGTAATTGTAATTGTAATTGTAATTGTAATTGTAATTGTAATTGTAATTGTAATTGTAATTGTAATTGTAATTGTAATTGTAATTGCAATTGTAATTGTAATTGTAATTGTAATTGTAATTGTAATTGTAATTGTAATTGTAATTGTAATTAATTAATTGTAATTGTAATTGTAATTGTAATTGTAATTGTAATTATAATTGTAATTGTAATTGTAATTGTAATTGTAATTGTAATTGTAATTGTAATTGTAATTGTAATTGTAATTGTAATTGTAATTGTAATTGTAATTGTAATTGTAATTGTAATTGTAATTGTAATTGTAATTGTAATTGTAATTGTAATTGTAATTGTAATTGTAATTGTAATTGTAATTGTAATTGTAATTGTAATTGTAATTGTAATTGTTGTATTGTAATTAATAATTGTAATTGTAATTGTAATTGTAATTGTAATTGTAATTGTAATTGTAATTGTAATTGTAATTGTAATTGTAATTGTAATCGTAATCGTAATCGTAATCGTAATTACAATTGTAATTGTAATTGTAATTGTGATTGTGATTGTGACTGTGACTGTGACTGTGACTGTGACTGTGACTGTGACTGTGACTGTGACTGTGACTCTGACTGTGATTGTGATTGTGATTGTGACTGTGACTGTGACTGTGACTGTGACTGTGATTGTGATTGTGACTGTGACTGTGACTGTGATTGTGATTGTGATTGTGATTGTGATTGTGATTGTGATTGTGATTTTGATTATAATTATGATTGTGACTATGACTGTAACTGTGACTGTGACTGTGACTCTGATTGTGATTGTGATTGTAATTGTAATTGTAATTGTAATTGTAATTGTAATTATAATTGTGATTGTGATTGTGATTGTGATTGTGATTGTAATTGTAATTGTAATTGTAATTGTAATTGTAATTGTAATTGTAATTGTAATTGTAATTGTAATTGTAATTGTAATTGTAATTGTAATTGTAATTGTAATTGTAATTGTAATTGTAATTGTAATTGTAATTGTAATTGTAATTGTAATTGTAATTGTAATTGTAATTGTAATTGTAATTGTAATTGTAATTGTAATTGTAATTGTAATTGTAATTGTAATTGTAATTGTAATTGTAATTGTAATTGTAATTGTAATTGTAATTGTAATTGTAATTGTAATTGTAATTGTAATTGTAATTGTAATTGTAATTGTAATTTGTATCGACTGCGTTAATTGTAATTTCCTGGTCTGTATTTTACTAACCACTCCGTTAGTTTGTACATAATTGGAAGGTTTTTACAATAACAACTTGTACACAACGAAAACATGTTCAAACGTCTCTGCCTTAGAAGATGTTGTCACGGACATGCCCAATTTTTGTTTGATTCTTAATTCTTTGTATGGCGGGTACAGCTGTGCCCTGGTGCAGCGCCACACACAGTCTCTGCTTGCTATTTATAATGGCTTGGCACAGGAAGTGGAACAGGAAATGGCAAAGCAAGACCAAGTAAATTATTTAGCACTTCCGAACATTTACGGCGTAAACAGAACCAAGTTTAGTCACCCTTCCTTTCTTGCTCGAAGACATCATGTTCGAAATAAAAAGCGCATTGTATGCGGGGGGGAGTAGAAAAACAAAGATTTATATTTAGTTTTTGTTAGTGTATTTCCATTTGATGACCGGTTGAGATTTACGTGCAGTTTACGTCGTTTTCAATAAAATAAATTTGTTGTCCATATGACAGTTTAAAATTGGTCATATTAATTGTCCGATTTGAAGTGACATTTTTGTTTGTTTAATGTTGTTCATACAATCAGTAAAATACTATTAGTTTAATGAACAACAGACCGCGCAGTATATCCTTAAGTAAAATAGAGAGCACTACAAACAGCGCTCGTAGGTTTTTCCCGCCAATTGAACCGGTAACCATAATATTTAGAAAAAATGATACTGGACCAACTTTATTGGAAATTTTATGGTTTTTCTCCATGAACCGATCAAAATTTTCATAGCTTTTGTCACTCAGCAAATATTATAGGAAATAACCAGCAACTACGCTTTCAACGTTGAATTAAAGCCCGCCATCTTGACACGGAATTAAGTGAAATTTTACACATACGTATTTTGTTTTTCACACCTTCGTACCCAATTTCAAAACTATCGGCCAATGTGTTTGAATAAAATTCCGTACACTCGTCATCGTTAAATCATTTGCCATGGGAAATTAATGGAGAAAAGTCTCACATATACACTTCTCGGGCTGTATTCATGGTATCTTCGTACCAAGTTTTAAAACAATCTGTTAGTGCGTTTAACCAAAGTCTTCGTTAAATTAGAGTCCACCATCTTGAAACAGAAGTAAATGGAGAAAGCATCACACGTTCGTTATTTGGGCTTTGTTATGGTACAATGGCCGAAGTCTTCGTTAAATTAGAGTCCGCCATCTTGAAACAGAAGTAAATGGAGAAAGCATCACACGTTCGTTATTTGGGCTTTGTTATGGTAAAATGGCCAAAGTCTTCGTTAAATTAGAGTCCGCCATCTTGAAACAGAAGTAAATGGAGAAAGCATCACGCGTCGTTATTTGGGCTTTGTCATGGTACAATGGCCAAAGTCTTCGTTAAATTAGGGTCCGCCATCTTGAAACAGAAGTAAATGGAGAAAGCATCACACGTTCGTTATTTGGGCTTTGTTATGGTACAATGGCCAAAGTCTTCGTTAAATTAGAGTCCGCCATCTTGAAACAGAAGTAAATGGAGAAAGCATCACACGTTCGTTATTTGGGCTTTGTTATGGTACAATGGCCAAAGTCTTCGTTAAATTAGAGTCCGCCATCTTGAAACAGAAGGAAATGGAGAAAGCATCACACGTTCGTTATTTGGGCTTTGTTATGGTACAATGGCCAAAGTCTTCGTTAAATTAGAGTCCGCCATCTTGAAACAGAAGTAAATGGAGAAAGCATCACACGTTCGTTATTTGGGCTTTGTTATGGTAAAATGGCCAAAGTCTTCGTTAAATTAGAGTCCGCCATCTTGAAACAGAAGGAAATGGAGAAAGCATCACACGTTCGTTATTTGGGCTTTGTTATGGTACAATGGCCAAAGTCTTCCTTAAATTAGAGTCCGCCATCTTGAAACAGAAGTAAATGGAGAAAGCATCACACGTTCGTTATTTGGGCTTTGTTATGGTACAATGGCCAAAGTCTTCGTTAAATTAGAGTCCGCCATCTTGAAACAGAAGAAAATGGAGAAAGCATCACACGTTCGTTATTTGGGCTTTGTTATGATAAAATGGCCAAAGTCTTCGTTAAATTAGAGTCCGCCATCTTGAAACAGAAGGAAATGGAGAAAGCATCACACGTTCGTTATTTGGGCTTTGTTATGGTAAAATGGCCAAAGTCTTCGTTAAATTAGAGTCCGCCATCTTGAAACAGAAGTAAATGGAGAAAGCATCACACGTTCGTTATTTGGGCTTTGTCATGGTACAATGGCCAAAGTCTTCGTTAAATTAGAGTCCGCCATCTTGAAACAGAAGTAAATGGAGAAAGCATCACACGTTCGTTATTTGGGCTTTGTTATGGTAAAATGGCCAAAGTCTTCGTTAAATTAGAGTCCGCCATCTTGAAACAGAAGGAAATGGAGAAAGCATCACACGTTCGTTATTTGGGCTTTGTTATGGTACAATGGCCAAAGTCTTCGGTAAATTAGAGTCCGCCATCTTGAAACAGAAGGAAATGGAGAAAGCATCACACGTTCGTTATTTGGGCTTTGTTATGGTACAATGGCCAAAGTCTTCGTTAAATTAGAGTCCGCCATCTTGAAACAGAAGTAAATGGAGAAAGCATCACGCGTCGTTATTTGGGCTTTGTCATGGTACAATGGCCAAAGTCTTCGTTAAATTAGAGTCCGCCATCTTGAAGCAGAAGTAAATGGAGAAAGCATCACACGTTCGTTATTTCGGCTTTGTTATGGTACAATGGCCAAAGTCTTCGTTAAATTAGAGTCCGCCATCTTGAAACAGAAGTAAATGAAGAAAACATCACACTTTCGTTATTTGGGCTTTGTCATGATACAATGGCCAAAGTCTTCGTTAAATTAGAGTCCGCAATCTTGAAACAGAAGTAAATGGAGAAAGCATCATACGTTCGTTATTTGGGCTTTGTTATGGTACAATGGCCAAAGTCTTCGTTAAATTAGAGTCCGCCATTTTGAAACAGAAGTAAATGAAGAAAACATCACACGTTCGTTATTTGGGCTTTGTCATGGTACAATGGCCAAAGTCTTCGTTAGAGTCCGCCATCTTGAAACAGAAGGAAATGGAGAAAGCATCACCCGTTCGATATTTGGGCTTTGTCATGGTACAATGGCCAAAGTCTTCGTTAGAGTCCGCCATCTTGAAACAGAAGGAAATGGAGAAAACATCACACGTACGTTATTTGGGCTTTGTCATGGTACAATAGCCAAAGTCTTCGTTAAATTAGAGTCCGCCATCTTGAAACAGAAGTAAATTGAGGAAGCATCACACGTACGTTATTACAATTCGCATTAAATTTTAAAACACTTGGTCAATGCGTTTGGCTAAAATTGCCCATATTGTTTACTGTAAATGAGAAGCCGCTATTTTGAAACGTAAGTAATGAGGGGAAAATTTTAGAAGTCTTTCGGGCTGTACACAAGGTACCTCTGTACCAAACTTCAAAAGAATACTGTCAATGCGTATGGGTAAAACTGCGTATCAAACAAATAAACTAACACCCGAAACAAATGGCAAACGGTCGAGAGGCCTCGCTTCGCTGGGACAATAACAATAAATTTTGTAGAGTAAATACCTCACTCTGCCTTTCCCAGCTTCAAACCTTTATATATTTGTTGACGCATTTCGGAATACTTTCATTTTCTAAACTTTTTATTGTATTCAAAAAAGTGCATTAAAAAGTTTTGTAAATGGAAGCATTGTTAGGAGCTGGGACATATGTACTCTACAACATTACAATATTCCTAGCAGAAAAAAGATTATTATATTAGCAATTTCATTAAAAATAAACTTGCAACACTTTACAAACTAAATAAAATAGAAAAATACAGTACCCAATAAAGGTGATAGAAAATTTACGAACAATATAATTATTAGCAATGAAAACATTTTATGGAACCGGTCAGCGTGTTTTCATGCATTAATGGAGACAAATCTACACCGATTTCGATATAACTTGCCATTGGTTTTGTTTCCATTAAATCCATTTTGTGGAAATTTGTTTTTCTTAAAATCGCATCTTACGATTTTGATAAAATCTTGATGAAAAACTTTTCAAAACCTAACTTACAAGTCAAAATATCTGCTTACAGGGTAACGATTAAAAACAAATAGGCTTGATTATTAAAATTATTTTATTTTGGTCAAATTTTGCTCATAAATTAGGATTCATCACTCACGTGTGTGGAATAAATATAAGTCAATAGGTATTAAAAATTAACGAACTACAAAAAGTACTTTTATAGTAGCCTATTTGAATACTGAAAACAGCACAATTTAAGCATTTATATTTTGAGGTGTTGACGTATTTACCCATAAATAAAAAAACACTTCACTTCTGTCAAGTGTAGCGCATTGAAGTGAATGCATTTAATTTGTTTACTTCTCAAACAAGGTGAACTAAGTAAAGTAAATTGTTTATACATACAAGCAGCGGCTGACTTGTATACAAGGTTGTGAAAACATTATTTGTTTACTTTGTACAATTATTTATTCACCTGTGATTTAGTTCCAAATCATAGATCCATGCACCTGTAATGTGTTAGTTCAAAGGTAAAGGTAAATTAAGTGTAGTTTTAGTGTTTAGTTCAATGAGAATGTAGCGAATACAAATATGTGTCTTTTAATATAACCGTCAAAAAAATATGCTTTCAGCGTATCAAGTGAGGAAGTCAGCTTATTTCGGGAAATTATTAAAAAATAAATTGTACACACATATTACATAGACTATTTCACATTGTTTTTCTTTTTGGAAAAAAAATCTTTTCTAAATTAATCTAAAACAGGTATTTGAGGTAGGTAGCAAATATAAGATGTTTGGTAACTCTGGGTTATATTTGGACAAAAAATACATTGTAACCATTATAACTGATTTGAAAGAGTTGTGTTAATTTTTTTCCAGCTGTACAGTCTTTCGCTGGAATTTATTATAATCGATTTCTAACCTAACCTAACCTAATTTTACTTAAACCAACCTAAACTATCCTTACCTAACCTAACTTAAACTGACCTAACCTAACCTAACCTTTTTATTAACAATCTCATGTTCTTCGTTTCTCGTCATCCTCCCTTTTTCTCTTATAGTCCGCCGCTTTAGAGAAAACCTTTTGTTTTAGAGTAAAATCAAATCCTTCTTTCCTTGATCCTTTTACTTTCAGAATGAAAGATTTGTTTGTAAGCAAAAGGTAATTATTATTCATACTTAATGAAGGAAATGAATATTTGTACATTTTATTTGAAACAAAGCCTTTTACTTCTACCTTTTACATGAACAATAAATACCTTTGCTTTATTCATATGGTTCATTGTGTTGATATTCTATGAAATAGTTTTCCCTGTACGCCCACACATTATAGGGTGTAGGTATGATTTTCACAGCTGTGTATTCTCCATGAATAGATCTATGGTCCCTTATTCAATAATATGAGAACATGTTGACGTTAGAGAAATGAATATTCTCTGATTATATTGCTCACTATAAAACGACTGACAATTTATTTGTAAATAGTCCAATAAGAACAAAGCTCATGCTAAATGGTTCTATTTTCGTGATCAGAGTGAGAAGAGGGGAAGGACGTATTTACTAAATAAACAAGGCGAATTAGTGTTTACATTTAGTGTTTAAAAGCAACAAATCGTAACTTAATTCTTAGCAGAGAGAAGCTTTTAAAAAATACTAGAAGAATGAATATAAATTACACAGAACAATCAGAAAGCACCAAAAAAAGTAAGCGTGAATTTGTAATAGTTGTTTAATTGTACTTTTGAAATGACTGAAATTATTTTCAGAGTATGAGTAGAACGTAATTCTTTTTAAAACGTAGAAAAAACCCTGAACATTTTGCCGGACAACCATGCACGTAACTGTAAAGTAAAGTTTTTAACAAAAGAATAATAACCAAAGAGTCAATATAACATTACAAATGTTGTCAAAGTACAAAGATATGAAAGCAAGTTAAACAATATTGGAAATAATATAGATCACATTTTATTTGTTCGTGTAGTACTTGTACTACAGAAGTTATTGTGCAAAGTGCGGAAATGTTTCTTAAAACTATATTTACCTACAAATAACCTATGATTCACTGGTAAATATACAAATAAAAATTACATTAATATAATTAAATTATATGTATAAGAACTTGCACTAGGCTAACTGCATACAATAACATACACATGAATGCACACAAATACGTTTGGTTAAATAATTAGACAAATTAGAGGTTTTCACCGCTTTGTTGATACATGTAACTGCAAATTTCGTCAGATATTTTTCTTTAATAATATACACACATAACTAAAAAATAATCCGTTAATATTGTGAACAAACCACTTTAATGCTTTAATATTTAACAAGATAAAAAGTTCTTACTTTAAAACAAATAATAATAAAAAATTGGTTTCAAATTTATCATAAAACCATTCAACGGTTCTAATTTCTCAAAATCGGTTAATAATATTTTACCCAATCTGAATTTATAATATATATCTTTAACGCCTCCACTTTGTGCCAGTTAAACTAGTGAAAATGTTATTCTACGTAAGTCGTTGAACATAAAAACCGACATTATTAACTAAATACTAACCAGCGCACGGGTTGTAGCTAACTACCCGCTATCCAACTATAAAAAGTGACAGTTTCCTTTCAAAAATCATACACGTTTCAAAATAAAATTAAGAGGGATAAAAAAAGTAAAGTCATAAGCGATAAATTTCTTTGATTTTTAAACTTGATAGGTGTACGTCAGTCATAAATCTTCGTAAATTGCCAACAAAATCAGTAGATTTTGATTAACTAATATTTAGAAATTAAACCGTTACTCCTGGTTTTAAGGGTAGTTTCTGTAAACAATTTTCTAGAAGTTAGCTATGTATTCGTTTTAACTTTGTACATAACAAGTATATTTAAGTACAATTTTATAAAAAAATATTATAGCTAATTAT